>JAGDQP010004739.1:0-51340 GCA_022664845.1 Lepisma saccharinum | reverse complement strand
TACATTTAGATATTAAATGAAATATTGTTGATAAGTGTGTAAAGAAATTATTTGTTGAGTTTCAATTAAATCAGGTATAGTTTCGTTTAGTGATTTTCAATACTGCTGTTGGTGTCTTACATTTTAGAGACTCCCTTCTTTTCTATAAAATTCTTTTGGTTCATGTTGAAGAAGAATTGAAGTGTTATAAAAACATTTGTTTTAACTGATTAGCTTTGGTGAATTATTGTTTGGTGTTATTCCTATTTAAGAGTGATGATTTTCTTACTGTGTTAGGATTATGTTCAAGTATTAATATTATAAAGAAAAATCTGTTGACTATGAAAATGTTTCGACTAGGAAATCTTGTTGTAAAATTTGGTGTAGGTGAAAAACGGGCACTGTAAAATAAATACTTTGGAAAAGAATTTTCAGGTTTATTTTTTAGATAGTGATTAGACCCGTTCATTTTCACAAGACCATGCGGCCGATTAGGCATCTGTAGACTCAGCTCTGTTTTATTTTAGATTTTCCTAGCTTATTATTGGTAACTGAGACTGCAGCTGACATAGTACTAATTTTTTCATAGGTCATTTTTTTATATTTTGGTAATTATTTTCACATTTCTAAGGTCACTTTATAAGTCATAATTAGGGATTTTTTTAGTTCATAAAGTTCCGAGCCCTGGTGATAAGTAACATGGAAAACAATCGTGTCTTTTCAAAGTAACAAATGTTGCAGACATGCAGAGGCTAACAACACTCAAAACTAAAATGTTTCCGATAACTCTTGACTTGAGTACAGTCTTCCTACTAAAGCTTCTCTGCTTAAGAACTAAAAAGCATTCATAGAAAGAGGGAATACCGTGCAAAGATTTGCTTAACCGTCATGTCTTAGGACTGAAGACGTAAGGAAATAAAAAATATAAAATTACATTTCTACGTCTCATAAAATAATAAGTGTAGTTTTATGCCTATACAATTAAAATTACCAAATAATAAAATATTCTTTAAGCTTGAACTCTGAACAATGAAAATCGGCACAATTTGCCTCCCGACGGACATCGCATCGGCACGCAGGAGAATGGGCTAAAAATAGAGACGGTCCCGACAGAATCGGGACAGGTGGAAACCCTGGTTTAAACTCAAGTTTAAATAAATGGAACAAAGATTTAAATACTTTTATTTATGCGCTTCACGATTGATTAAAAACCTACACTCCTACAACGGATCAAGTGTTACTCCATGGGATAAAAGTGAACAAAAGAGACAAACGATTAAGTTTAATTTCAGGAAATATTGTAACATAAAAGGTGTTCTTTGTTTGAGGTAACATTTCAACCTAATACGTATTTAAAGACCTTCAGAGCGTATACCTCTCATTCCATTATAACAAACATCCCTAACCTATTTATAATTAACATGGGAAAATTGAAAGTGCTTTAGAGTCATTCCACATATCATTCATAGATGTCGGACGTCTATTTTTATATAATTATTTAGTAAATATATTAGAGCGAAATATTTTTAAATGAACAGGTATAGTTCTATTTAAATTATTTTTGCTATTAAGAAATGTACAGAAAGATTATCAAATATTAATTGTCAGTTTGACCCATACATGAGTAGCTGGGAGGAATCATCATAAAACTTAATGGAAATATTGACGCCGCAAGATCAGAAAAAAGATGATAACGAAGTAAATAAACCATAGAGTTAGGAAGAAAATAGAGAGAACATACATGACGTCACATGAAGCCAAATTACTGTTCATCGGCAGCCATCTTGTGTGACCCCATTAGAGCCCCTCTATAGCGAGTACTGTGGGAATTGCCTTTTTCGATAGAGGATGAGTGCACTTGAGAGAGGCAATACTCGGAAAAGAGTGTCTCTAAATGTGGGGCCAGTTAATATGGCCGAAATGCCTCGTCCCTTCCGTCTCTTGGCTTCATTCCCCTCTCCAACAAAACAGCCTAAGGTTCCGTCTATTTATATTCCTAACTCTATGAAATAAACAGACGAGAGAAACTTTGAAGATGCTGTAAAATGACGCCGGCACAAATAACACAATAATTCAATAAAGGAAAGACAAAACACATTTCAGTTTTACAAATGCCATCCAAAGTCGTATCCGAGTGGCTCGTATACTAGTAAAATGTATGCTTGAGAGAGTAAAGATTTCATTTCACTCTTTTGAATAGCTTTATTTTTAACAGTAATTACTTCTGCTATGGAAAATCACTTTCTAAACTCTAAACAAGAATAAAGCTGAATTAATATTTTATTTTCATAGAATTCACATCATCTCAACTAAGTCAATACCTTCTACGTTGGCACTTAACAGTTCTGAAATTAGATTTTTTTTTTCTAGAGTTCCTTACATAATGCATAATTCCATCTTCTGTTGAAGAAGGAATAGGGTGTTTGCGATCCTTTTCTAACTTTAATTAATACAGTCATTTCAGCACTCCATCTGTTGTTGCTGATGAAAAATGAATCATAAGTCAAAATGAAGCATAAGCTGGATTTAATAAATCCGTAGGCTGAAACATGGACAACTAGTCATGAGTCCAGAAGAATTCTGATAATTGTTTCTTCTCAGATGTTTTTAGGATTTCTATCCTACATCTTGCACCATATAGAGAAAGAAGGGCAATTGTCAGATATTCTGATGTTACATTATGGACAACGACCATGTCTTAAGCTTAGTATACATTCTACAGAATCAAAACGTCAAGTGCCAACAATATCTTAAACCCACAATATCTAAAACTCTTATCGTTGTTTATAATTTCAGTAACGTGAAGGAAATTAGTCTCGTTTAGATCTTGTCCTACAGAACATGTAGTTAATGTAATGTATTTTATTCAATATAAGGTAATTGTATTATTAAGTAGGGCACAAAGAACATCGCGTATTCTTACCTCTGATAATCCGAAGCCTTTCTCTTCATACACAACTAGACGCAATCCTTTGGTCAGAGCCTCAGATTTTTAAAATTGAACTTCATCTGTAGGTGGAGATCTCATTCCGCATAAACATCCATAAGTGACAGAGTTTCACCATTTATGAGTTTCCTGTGTGATAAATAAATTGACCTTCACAGGATTTTGACAAAGTAAGCTATTTCGTTTAGTGTTAGGCAAAGGGTCTGAACTACATAACTACTTGGAGAAATAATACATGAACACCCTAAATTTAGACAAATGGTGACTAGAATAATGATTCAAGGAATAATATAGATAACAACAAAATAACGTTACTTTTGCTACGGTCCATATGAAAATAAAATCGACTGTACAGTAAGGTTTCGTTTCATACCTGACTTATTACTAATGAACAAAAGACCTCGCTTAATAATTCGTTTGTAGGTTGTTCACTAAACGAACATATATTAGATAAAACTTGCAAGAATTATTGCATATTTAAAATCAACAAATTAGTTACAAAATACCTCATTTTCTTTAAACGTTTCTCATAACTTACAATTATTCTCTCCAAATAAATTACAAGATTATTTTAGTTCTTTCAAACGATAAAAGGTAACTGTCTTATACATAGATTGAGTCACATTAAATTTTCACTTCTTTGGTTACATAAAATTTCTTTGATTTTGAAGGGGTCTCGTAAGCTGTAGGCACCTCGTAATGCAAGATAGAATTTTAATATGGGAAAACAAAACAAAATGAAAATTTATATATTTGACTTGCTTTAGGTACTTATAGATTATCATGCTGGTAGATTTCCGCTTCCAAATGAATTAACTTATACTTTTTTGCTGCTATAAATTGGCGAAAAAATTAGTTCAAAGTTTGAATAAGAGACATAACCAAATATAATTATATATTTGCTGGTTAGAAGGGAAAGAGATAATTGTATAAAAATGACTTCTGTTAATAGAAGAACACGAGCAGCATAGAAGAGTTAGGATGATAAAAAGCGTCCCAGTATTTGAACTATAAACTTCTTTTGTTTATGACGCTGGAATAACGAGAATTGCTCTGATGTTGTATCTTCTAGTTGACCAGAGTCAACAAAAAGACATGTAAACATTTTTGTAAATCTCTTCTGCATCCAAAATGCACTGTCAACGTTATCTCCGATTTTCGTAATGTTTATACTTCAATTCTAACTCATTTTCAGTCCGAACATTACTAATCGCTAGTGGTGGAACGAAGCCAGATTCCTGTTGTAAACACGTAATACTGATTGAAATATACTGCATCTTTATCAATATATGTTGATTGCCAAAATATAAAACACTATGGACCAGTGAAAAAGTAGATAGAGTCAAAGTAGAATAAAGACCCTTGACCACACCCTTGCTGTAAATTTATGCTACTGGAATTACTGGAAACCTCTTGACGTCTTGCTCGGGGAATTCCCGTACCTGCGTGCATCAATTGCCAAGTCTTCTCACCCCGGAAAGTTGATTAACTTACGGGATTTCAATTCCACGTCAGAGGTTCAATTTTTCCTTTAGTTCAGTTAGGTTTACGGAGAAGTTATTCTTTCGCCAATGACCTTAATAATTTAACCACATAGGTTTACAGAGAACTTAATCTGTAGTGAGTGACCTTAATAATTTACTCACATAGGTTTATAGAGAACTTAGTATCTCGTCAGTGACCATCACTGACTCAGGTTTACAGATCACCATTATTTCTCACGCTAAATACTGATTATTTTAAAGCACATTACACGAGGGGCAGTTTGTTTTTATTTACAAATTCAATCACGTAAAATACGTTATACATGTTTATATTTGCTACTAGCTATTTTTACTGATTATTCCTTCATTCTGTAATGTCCATAGCTTTCTCCATCATTTATATATAACAGATTTCAAAGATCTAACAAAATTAACAATAATGTAACAGTCGACGTCTACTAACAAATGACAACATACTGGATGTCAAAAGTATTATAGAATATCAAAGTAGGAATGTTATGAAATAATTAACGTTACTACTACTTTAAAACCACTACTACGTTACCTGAATAATACAAACGATTCGGGTTAAAATAAAATTTTTGAAATGCTATTTCAAAGTTTCCAATATACTTTCTGTTTACAGAGTCTATATAAGACTATTGGAAGCCACTAAGTACTGCTTCTAGATTTCTCTTGGGAAATATTCAGGTTGTGTTCTTTGCACTGTATTTATTGTTTGCTACTGACTGATTCAAACTAATACAATTAAGGAAGCTTTATTATTTCTGTCGCAATGATTATTTTACTTCCTTCAATAATACTTCGAAACCTAAACATCCTACAGAAAACCTCTTTCGGTATGTCTTTGAGTGTGTAAGCAAAAAAGGGAATATCTAACGTGTTGGAAGCAATATTTACCTTTTCGCTTGTGCGCACGATGATGGAATAGTAAGTGTCTGAAGTAAATAGCAAGAATGTTTATTTAAAAAATAATATTTTCATATCAAAGGACTCTTGCTGTTTATAAACCACAAGAACAAGATTATTTCTTGATGAACAGCTTGATGAAATATTGAATTTAACTCAGGTATGGCCTTTAGGCATCTCTGAGTGAGGCCGTTATAAAGTTCCTTTGCTTGCCATAATATATCCTTAATAAATGCGTAGAGTGGGGTGAAATTAAGAACAGTATGGAAATATACTGTTATAATCAAAGGTAAAGGTGATTATCCTTTAGGAACTCTCGCTAACTTTGTCCAATCGTATAGCTGAGGCGGTATCAATTCGTCAGGGAGCAAGGGAGAGAGATGGAAACGAAGCGACTGGATACTGAATCTTGCAATGTTACTTGAATTCTGATTGGCTGTGAGCGAACCCCTTCAAGTAATTTCAATAGGATCTAGAAGTCATGGATAGAAAGTGTAGGAGGAAGAAAACGAAACCAAAACACGAATAGCACGAAGAAAGACAAATTTACACATAGATAAAAACCAAAGACAGAGCTAAGGACGAGAGTGAAAGAGAATGTTTGATGGACTTGTTGGTATCAGCCGAATACTGGTGGTGTTGGTGAATGAAATGAAAAGAGAAAACGGATTATCTAAAAGAGATGAAAATGAAAAGAAAGGAATTACATGTAAGGTGTATGGTTAAGATAATTGTTCTTTCGTTTTCGACGTCACATACTATTCTGACGCACACCATATATTTAAAATAAAATGTGTCATAATTTACATGAAAAAACAACAACTGATTTCACAATTAAATTTATGAAACTATTATACCAGCTACTACACTTAATTTTATATTTAAATTCGTCAGACAAAGACTTATATTCAAATGGAAACTGGAATGGGGTTGGTGATTTAATCACAGCTTTGTTCACGTGACTCCGACTTACTGGAAGTCAACGTAAGTACAATACATTGATCGGTTACTAAAGACTGCAGCACTTGTATTTAAGCAACAATCATTACCCCTTCTAGAAACATTAATATTAAGATGTTTATAATTGAGAAATTCTTAAACACTTGGAACAAAACAGATCTTTTCAGTTTATTAGTATAGACTACCTTGAAAAAGACTTACTCTATGATTTAAGGAACTTCTAAGTTTATCGCGAGCGAGAGTAACAAATGTTCGCAATAGGATTCTAATCTTGGCAAGACAAACCAGTTTTCATCACTAATACCTATTTCTCGAAGATCCCTTGTAATACTGTCCTCCCAACCACGTCGCAGTCTTCTCGATGGTCTCTTTCCATCGGGTGACTCCTACAGTCCATGGAGTTCTTCGTTATGACGTCTTTTCCATTTTCCTGTCATCTTGTCCCATTTCCGCCCGTATATCTTTCTCAAAACCTGGTTTTCGAATAAAATGTAATTTATATATTTATCTGTTAGGATCGTACTCCAACTTTCGCAACCGTAAATTATTACCGACAGAACAACGTTCTGTATGTTTTCAATTTCCAGTTTTTAGGTATTAATCGCGTCGTTACTTTTTTGGACTGAATGGAAACATGTGTTGCCAGAGACGTGTATTTTTTCTTGACCTCTTTTTTGCTGGTTACATATGCTCCCAACTATTTAAATTGGTGTACCTTCTCCATGGCTTCATTCTTAATCGTTATGTCCCTACTTCCTTCATTCCCCGTGTTTCTGCTTGTTATCATGAATTTTGTTTTCTGTACGTTTACTTGTAGACCTATCTCATCGCACGCTTCTACTAAGACATCGGTGTTTCTTTGTAGTATATCTATATCGTCCGCTATTAAATCTACATCATCCGCGTATACTAACAGTTGGTTTAAGCCATTTAATGTTAAACCCCTTTTGTGATTCTTTATTTTCTGAATCGCATATTCTAACAAAAAGTTAAAGAATAGTGGTGATAAGGCATCGCCTTGTTTCAATCCACTGCGAATCTTGAAATTATTTGACGTTTTATTCCCTATGCGTACTCTGCTTATGTGGTCGCTGATACACATTATCACTAGTTTTTTCGGAATTCCAAATCGTATTAGGATACTGTTTAATTTTTGATAGAATTATAAGCTTTCTTAATGTACAATTCTGTTATCGTTGTTACTTCCAGTAAAAATAATTTAGTAGAATTATTTGAGATGGGTACTTTATAATTTTAAACTTGACATAGGATGAAAAGTGACAAACAGACTATTTAATTTAACGGAAAGAGAGGTAGTCAAATCGTTCATCATGTGTTTATGTAAAGGCAATACTCTCAGACTTTTAATACAGACTAGCAGAATTGCAATATTTATGTTTTGAGACCACAAATTATTTTGTGATGAACATCTTAAATTAACAATATTTTAATTTTTAAAAAGATCTTTAAAGTCTCAACGTTCTATGCCAAGTGTTTGTTAACGGTTGGGAGTATCCTATTCTAGTATATCACCAGTCAACCTCTGCCAAGTACGAGTTCTAGGAATTAAAAGTTAATAGAATGATTTCATATTGAAACGTTTCCTGAACACATTGCGGATTAAAGTTAGTAAAGATCTATTCTGAGGTTGGTGATATAGTTACTTATATGGTATTTTTTACTGGGTTTGTGAGTAATGTTATCAGGTAAATTGTTTCTAAATTTTCAATTTTATGAAAGGTTTGAAAATGCGAAAACCTGAGAACACATTTCCATCACCAATTCGTCTACAACAAATGCTATTCAATAATTCTTCAAAAGCTCTCTTAACATACAAAGGAGAATATTAAAACATATTTAGATAAAAAAATAACTCATTTCGCCAAATTACCTTCAAGAATACTCTTTTCTTCTCAAAGATTACTACTTTTATTTTATATTTGTTGGAAGCCAGAAAATATATTAAAGATGACGTTTTTGTCTTCGAGTTCATACATAAACAAAAAGTTTCAACTCCTGCAACTATGATATGATTATATTTAGATAAGATGATGACAAAATAGCATTATTCCTTTATTTTGTTTAGAACTATACTGTTTTTAAATATATTAGAAAAGGGGGATGATTACTTGGAATAGAGCTCCCCTTCTCTCCACTTATTGAATTATTTGGTGTCGTCCGTAGATGAATGATAGCCAGGAAACAAGTTTCTATAATTGAACCAGTGAGATTAAGACGGATAAAATTTCACCTGCCATTAGTTTTGGTGAACTAAAATGAAAACTCTTTTATAGATAAACTAATGGTCTATAATAAATCTATAATTAGAAAGTTATGTAAAAAGACCAAAGAATATGCTGTAATTATAAGTGATTGCTTTCGAATATTATATTATACAAAAACAGTTTCTTTGCAGTTTATCAAAACTAATGTAAGATCGAATATTACGGTATTATTCTTAATATCATCGTTTCAATTTACGGTTATCAAACGGTTTACATTTACTATATTTCTAACACTAAATTGTGAAATCATTCGTCATCAATTTGAAGTCTTGTAATTTCGGAAGCCTAAAAAATATTTCTGTAGATCAGCTTTGAATTAACGAGCCAAAGAAACAACCACCGTGATAAGTTGGTAAATAAGCAGAGAACATTTCTAAGACAAAACCAAAGTAGTTTGAGCTGCTGTGGTGACATTTTGAACAGGATGCCTTGTCGTTCAGACAATGATATTCTCAAAATGTCTTTGGGATGAACACAGTCTTTTGCCTTTGCATCGATTTCCGGCGAGGGTGATGGTAGAAGAATCTGTTGCCGTCTTTCAGGCTTTAATTCTTGGATATCACAGTGTAATGAAAATCCTACAATGTAATTTTCAATACTATCCCTGTTCCCCGTCGAACGGATAGAATATTTTGGAATCTGCCATCTTGTCTTAACTAATGATAATTCTGTGTTATCACTGACGATTTAGGTTCACAATTTTCTGTCGCCAACTAATAATAATAGAAAAATATTAAGTTTTTAATCTAATATCTATTCTTTCTATTATTATTATAATTGCTTATGGAAACTTTCCAGTGGGAAAAGTTCTCGGAAAAGGTATATGCAAGTTGATTAATCAATATACTAAAAGATCACAACTCTACTCTTTATATGAAATAGAATGGCTTCCACTAGATTACGATATTTATTATAATAATCATCGTAGTACTAATATTTCCACAAACTGGTTTCAAATTAACATTCATCATATCGATTGTTTACATTATTGGTTTTGCGTAGCCATTTCAACTTTACATCCAAAATTAATATTTCTTCTCCAAAACATACTTCTAGCTATGACTACACGTTTTCCATTTAATGGTACTTACCTTTATAAAAAATCTTTTCGATCACACCCACTAATCTACATTATAGAACTGTATTATTTAAATGTAAGCATGAAGAAAGACGTTCAATTTTGCTGGATTGGAAGTAACAAGGGTATTCACCTTGATCACGCGGATTTCTTGGCGCGGAGAAGCCACAACCTTCCTAACATTACTAAATCAAAAATCTACTATTTAGATCTTTTACCAAAATGCAGGAAATATATAAATTAAGAAACAATGGTCAAACTACCTTACGAAAGAGATACAAGCAAGCATCACCAATTTCCGGCATTTCTAAGATAAATATTCGACAAACCCTTGGTTCCAAAATATGAATGTCCCGAGAAAGGTAATACAAACAATAATAAGGGGCCGCTCCAATCATACGCGTTTAAATGATCATCTAACTGGAACAAAAATAAAAACAGAAGCAATATGTGAGTGTGGACATTAATCACAGACCTTCATTCCTCTCTTAACAGAATGTTCCAAACTTTCTAAAGAATGAACAGCATTATTCAATTCAACGCTCTCTGCAGAACGAACATTTCCAAACCTATTTCATTTCAATTTCTACTCTTCCAACCAACAACTCCCGCTTTTCCACAGCTTCTTCAGAAAAATTAAAAAGCAAACTTAAATATCATTTTCCCATTTCTCCCTTTTATAAATTTAATTCACTTCATCTCACTCCACCCTATTCCTTCTCTCCGATAACACTCTATTAAATCCAGGTAGGAAAGCAATACATAAAGATTAAATTGTACTCGAAAAACAGAAAAAGTTATTATTAGATAGAAAAGACTAAAGCAAAGAAGAATGAACAAGGAAAAGAGAGAGCGAGAAAGAAACATACTTCTACATCAAATAGCTAATAAGGGACTACACTACTGGAATTGACAATACTGGAATGGGAACACTACACGAAGATTAAATTGGTTCCAAGAATTAGAACGATTCAATCACTAAAAAGAAAGAATTAAACTAAACGAGAATAAACCAAGAAAAAAGAAAAAGGACACAGCCTTCTGCTTCAAACAACCTTTTAAGGACGACAACATAAACCTTAAGAATCTTCTTACCATAGCATTACTTCTGACTCCATGAACACTCCTGGTCTTCTGTGAACACGCCCCAAAAGCGAAACCTTGCCTTTAACAACAATGACGTCTGACTTGAGTAACATTTATAAAAGTGATGTTTTCAATAATTATTAAGGTATTATAGATTATATATTAACTGATGGACACTACAACTCTACTATAACCAACGCAGGAGCATAGCATTAAATCCATTAAAGGATTTGCAGTATAAACAGACAAACAGACTACCTAGACAGACTACAGATAGACCTAGTAATACTAAGATTGAAACTTCTAAGCTACTTAATCTATCTGATATGAAACTTTTCCCTAATTTTGGAGGTAACATTATGAAAGAATCTCCTCATGAATTTTTGAAAATATTGCAACAAAACTTTAATTCTATGAGGATTTCAGATTCAGATAAACTTGTTATGATTGAAAGGAGACTGATTAACAGTGCTCTCGCTTGGTGGACTCATACTAAAGAAAGGATTAATAACTATCTAGATTTTGTGATATTGTTCATCGATAGATTCGGTAACAATAGAATTAGGACCATGCATCTACATCTCAGAGACATCTACATGATGGTAAATTCAATAATTCTGAAGATTCATAGATAACTGAATTTTTGTGGTCTATAGTAAAGGTATACCGAGAATTAAACGAACATCAAAATGAGTCTGAACTGTTAGAAATATTGTTACAATCGTCGCCAACTCAGATCGGAAAATTCATGAGAGTAATGAGACCTCTTAATGTAGACTAATTAATGGATTATCTAAACGATTGGGAATTTCCAAGTAAGCAGGAAATAGAATCAAATACCGAGTTCTTGGCTAACGATAAATGTAAATCAGATAAGCCTAATCAAAGAAATTTGTCTGATTCTAAAAGAAGACCTAATGCAAAACAAGTAAAGCGTTTTATTGAGTCTAGTACACAAACTTATTCCAATTTCAGACAACCTTATTCAAGAAATAATGAAAATAGAAGTCGTTTTCAAAATTGTAGTAACGTTAGGAATAATATGATCAATAATAGAGGTAATTTTAATAATTATAATAGAAATTATAATACTAATGGTTAAAACAACCGTATTAGTTGGAATGAGAGAAATAGAGGTTATCTGACTGTACGCTTCCCTAATGATATGAATAGTAACTATTTAGGAACGATTGATGTTCGTAGCTCAAACAACAGATTTGGATCTAATGCCAGTAATGATTTAGTTAATAGGGAGCAATCATTGAGTATGAATACTTCTATGCAACGTAATAACACTAATCTTTATAATCATCCTCACAGAAATCAAACACCATTCTGTACGCAATGTAAGCGTAAATACAGAATGTTCATTACCAAGTAGATTAGATAATGCTTGAATTCAGAAACATTATCTGGATGTACTGTCCCTAATGTAGACAATTCTTTAAACTGCCAAGGCAATTTTCAGATGGGTTGACTTCAAATTGCCTTGAATTTACAGAGTAACCCACTGATTTGAAAGTTTCTGATTACAACGTGAATAGTGATTCATAAAGAATCAGGGTTGCAAGAAGCTTTGGTATTATCAGATGATGAAGAAATTTTATTGTGAATTAGTTTTGATATCAGGTGGATTAGATGAAAGAAATATGAATTCCAACGCAAGAAGGTTTTCATTCATTTTTCTTTCCTTTCAATCTGTCGTTCACTAGCGAAAGCTTAATTTAAATTTATAGGTTAAAACTCAATCCTGAAGACTTTAATGTAAGAAGAACTCTCAACTGCTTTATTATACTTTATGGGATATATTTCTTGAGTACTATCAACCTCAGCATAGGACTTTGTCACTGTCCACAAACATTTTTCACTATCCAGTGATGCCTTTAGCGTTAGTACGGTGAACAAATTTATTATTTTAGTATTGTGCTATAAATGAGAAGCTCCAATACAGATTAATCTACGATGAGGGTGGTGTCCAATAAACAAGAACACGATTCACTAATACCTTGTAACAACTTCGATAGCCGTGACGCTCAAGGCGCTGGGCCTCCGTTCATAAGGTTGTAGTTTCGAATCCCTCGTAGGACATGGATGTTTGTAGATTTTTAACTTATTGCATTCATTTCATCGTGACAGGTCGAAGTTTACAGTTACTAAAATGACCCATAGAAAATAAACTTTACGAGAGCTCTTTTTCTACTAAGATCTTGATACTACGTCCCCGTTTCGAACCAGTGGTTATGGTCGCTGATATGGGAAAGATACATGGAAGGCCATCTGGCTCCAGTGCTATTCCTGGCCATCCTATTTTTTTTATTTTCCATGGTTTTCTTCAATTTCGCCAAGTTAATACCGGGATGACAATATTGGCCGCTACTTTCCCCATCCATTCTACCAGATATGTTCTTACGAAGGACCATTCCTGAACTTTGTGACTGGCTTAGACAAAATCAAGATTGATTATTCTATTATTTTAGGAGCTCTGAAAGAAAACTCGTTAAGTCCGCGATCGGAAATGTGTTTAAAAGGCAATTTTACTCTCTGAGATGCGTTTCGTCGAGCTACATTCAGGGTGTGATGCTATTTCCTTGTGTGTATGAAGCGAATCCAAAATCCAATGTTTCTTTGTTAAGGAGTTGTTATTGCTGTTCACCTTTTTATGTTTTCCCCTTAAAACACAAATACTTCTCAACAATTACAATTACTTTTGCACTCGTTCATAACTTAATGCTTGAATAGTTTCTACGAAAACCTTTTAAATGCTTTCAAAGCATGCTCTGCGCATTGTATATATGGTGAAACTATTTAATCCAACCTAAATATAACATTCCATCATGTGATATACAGCTAAGAAACGCTACACATAAATTATGTTTCAGAACGTTTCAGATCCAACCATGATCTTCTATGGTCTCATATTTTCACGCGAAAAAAGAGCACAACACTCTATTCACACACGCGCACTATTATCACTTCAATTCTCTCTATACAATTATACCGTACCCCAGAATCAACCTTACATACTATTCATTCCTGCATGCGCCACACCGGTCATCCTTCATTGTAGAGCACGTACATACCTCCAGCTAGGTTGAACGATCATCTTGTCTATATTATGAACAACAACATGTTAAGGCATTTCTGAGGTGTCGTTGGACAAGCTCAAGAGTCGCCGAAACCATGTTGATAGGTACAGTGACTCTCCATGTGGCGGGGGTGTCTAAGTCGTTCAATATTGTCGTACGGGGAATGTAACAGGTACAATGGGTACGCTCGTTCGTGGTAGTCCACAATGCGGCTTAAGGCAATATAATTCAACTTACTATGTTATCAAGGGACCCTCGGAGCCTTTGTCATCGTTAGTAGAATCACAGGGGTCACTTGTTGTTTTCAGATAGTATACACTTAAATTCTGATTCCAATTTAAGAAAGCAGATTAAGATAGATGATTTGTGGACTTGGTTAGAATGCTGTGAATTAGATGGAAAGAAAATGTTGATTGTTAAAGGTTTTAGCCTTATGTTATTACATTCTTCACAATTGAAGGAACTGAATAAAAATATAATACTACTGAGACAATACAATCAAGCAGCACTCCTTAGATCATATACTTTGTTCAAATACGATCCATGGATACGATTTCGAGTGGCATTTCAGGTTTAAATCCGACGGGTACTACTTTATAACTTGTGTGACACTATTTCTAAAGCTGGTGTTCTATTGCTGGTTTCAACTGTTATTAACGTTCAAGATACGCGGAAGAATATCAAAGTGCTGGCTCTAAAATTTTGATTAAAGTGGAAACCCAAGCTTCCCTTCAATGGACGCCCCACAAAAATTAAAAACAAATGCGCTAACCATTTGAACAATCGAGAGCCTCTCTCATTTCGGTATGAATTTACAATTGAAACTAATATTTTGTCTATATATATTTATTTAAATTGTTCTTTTCTTAAACTGAATCATTCCTCAAATTTTGCATTGCCTCATGAAACATCTTGTTTAATTAGACTGACTCTATTTCCGTTCTAAAGCTACTCTTCAACTAGAGATGTATAGATGTATAAAGCTACTCTTTCCCGATACGCAATATATACATAGACAATGCAATAATATTACAATAAATTTCATATTCGTATATTAAATATCTTAACCATAATACAAAACTTTACAGTGGAATAAGGTTTAGAAATAACATACAATAACTTATCAAAAAGTAAAGCAAAATTACTCGAAAATGTATCTTTATAAACCCGACAATTTAGATTCCAATGATTGGAACACATGGACCATCTATTGTTTTTCTAAAAGTAAAGTACTCTAAGTGAGGACTCGAATTGCTCATCAAGTGATACCTTAAATTGAAGCTAGTGACGAATATAGTACACCTGTGAAATCCTAGCTGCAGAGCTCCAGAAATAAAAAGGTTATCGCGCGTCAAAGTTCAAATAGAAAGCGAATTTAGCTGCTTGTGATGTCCATGTTTTGCTGATTATCCCCATGGTAATACGTCGTAAGTTGCTCCCAATTAATGTAATGTGTAGAATGATATCCCTCTCTCTGCCTGATATCCCGATGTACGTTCTTGTATCCAAATCCAG
Source organism: Lepisma saccharinum (assembly GCA_022664845.1). Classification (NCBI taxonomy): domain Eukaryota; kingdom Metazoa; phylum Arthropoda; class Insecta; order Zygentoma; family Lepismatidae; genus Lepisma; species Lepisma saccharinum. Next base: position 35,990 of record JAGDQP010004739.1, on the reverse strand, counting down.
TGGTCAATTTCCAGGAAATAAGCAAGAAGATCCCGATAACATAGTGTCCCATCCAGGAAAGACTGCAAACATGAACAAAAGTGATTTAAAAGAGTTTTATTCTGTATTCTGGAATAGCCTGCCTGCCGATCGTGATAAAGTCTTGCTTTTGCTGGATTCATGGAGTGCAAATAAGGATGATAACGTATCAAATGAATTATGCCCTAATCATATAACACTGTTCAAACGTTTAATTCCTGGTGGTTGCACTGGTTTCATCCAACCACTTGATGTTTACTTCTTCCGTCCATATAAATCATTTATCAGGTTCATTACTGACACAGTTATCGCTTCCTCGGAAATTAATCTCTGGCATCGGGATAACATTTTACGAATGCAGTCCTTCACTCTCTTCCAATTCAGCGCCTCACGATTTCGCAACATGATCAGGTTTGCGTTTTACAAAAGCGGCTACTTGGATGAGGAGCCCGAGCCCTGGATTTCTCCATTGGATTATTGTTTTGATTCTGATATACGTGACGAGTGTTACAAGACCTCATGTGAGAACATCTCTTTTGTCAAGTGTGCTCATTGTGAGCAAAGTATCTGCTTATCACACGTCTTCATTGACGACTTACATATTGATTGTGTAGTACTTTGTACGTGCCTCTTTCCTTCAAATGAATCGCATTTCAATTCAAACCCATGTCCTTCTGACTTTTGTTCTGCCTTTCGTTGTGACTTGTTTCAATACAATTCGCTTTCTCTTTGAACTTTGACCCGCCATAACCTTTTTATTTCTGGAGCTCTGCAGCTAGGATTTCACAGGTGTACTATACTCGTCACTAGCTTCAATTTAAGGTATCACTTGATGAGCAACTCGAGTCCTCACTTCGGGTACTTTACTTGTGAGAGTTTATGTTTTTAAATAAGATTAAATAAGATACTCGGATAATTCTTAATTCAAAATAAGTAAAAATATTAGTGGCCCTTACACACATATAGCTTCTTACCACAATTTCCAATTTCCCATAATATCCTGAACACAATATTCACATAAAGACAGCAGCCAGAACCTTACTTTAGGTATAAAAGTTGACCCAAGATTATGTATTCACCTCAAAAGACTTGAAGATATAAATTTTCTTGGATTCACAATGATCCCTGTATCCATAATATAATGAGACACTGAAATTCATATAGCACGAAGCAACCAGTCATACAGTTTGTACTATCGCACAGCATTCTTTGGGATACCTAAATTTGACCCTGCTATTAATGATCTTTTTGACAGGACTGGAATATGCCAGATGAACAGGTCAACTGCCTATCGCCTTACCTCTGTTCCTATTATGAACATCATATTCATACATTTTTAGAATAAGTAACATATGAATGGGAGTTCCCAATTAAATTTTAGTTATAACGTTTTGTTTCATTTTACAATTTAACGTTTTTGGAAAATAAAATATATATTTAATTTTACAATAACCTTCTCGTTACAGGGCCATTTAGGTATGAATCCAGATAGAAGAAGATGGCTCTTTAGGAACATTCTTCCAGTTTCATCAACTCCACTTGAAAAGAGGTCTTTCAGGTAAGCTTTCCTTGGCTTACTCACAGTTAACAACCAATTTATTAACTTAAGCTTAAAAATACTCATTCCATACATACACACACACAAATAATTTTTACATACGAACGTCATATATACTATTTTACATAATCTGATGTTTCTTTTAGTCTATTGAAGGAAATATAATCATCCTGTATTCTGAAGACTGATAGGATAATTAGAATCAATTGCTTTGGAGGAACTTTTAACCAGATAATCAATATTAATTTTAAGAAATGTTAGGACAAAGCAATGTTTCAACAAGTCAAACAGATTCAGAACTGTTGGTTCAAATAAGGTATGCTGCAAACGTTGTAACAACATAGAAATCAAACCAACACATGATTAGCTGCGTTAGAGAGTTTACTTCCCTAAGAGTGCAAACTTGTCTAGTAAATATCTGAGTTGTGACAAGTAGAGTTGGACTAGCTGTGTACATGTTGTCAAAGCCTATAATTTGAAGCAGGGAAGAAAATTAATTAAGAAAGCATTCTACGAAGACACTTGGCGACCTGAATAGAAATATATAATCCAATGCTTGTCCATACCGAGAGCGTTTGCATGATTTTCGTTTTTCGCAAAGAAGGTGATTTATTAAAGAATTAGAATTGCTCTTACTAATTGATCCCTGCTCCTGTACGATGCACTGTTTCAGATGAGTAATCGCGAATAAATATGAACGAATTTACCTGCGGAGATGATAGAAATGTCGATTGTATGTATGTTTTAAACCTACTTTTGTTCTGACTGACACTTGTTTCTTTATTGTTGTGAATGTCTAATAATGGAATTTATCTAATTCTCCTAGTAATGACTATTACGAGAAAGAAACGTATTATTTCATGTAAACAATGAGTACCAGAATCAACTATTTAGTGTATTTTAAGCAACTTTTATTGGGAAACCTGGAATACGCGTATAAAAGTCATTTCTCGTATTTAAGCACACTATAACTCGTTTAAAGAGATCCCCTTTTCCTGGCGTTAATTTGTAGTTTGTTTATTTTTAGTTTTGAGATCCAACACGAAAGACCTACCTGACATTTGCATGCTATCTACACTGATATTCCTCGGAGCGTTCAAACTTTAGACACTCGTATTCTTTATCATCCCTGGTTTGTGATGGTGGACCATAGATGGATTTAGTGACCGCCTGTTGCATATAGTAGTTAATTTACCTACATTCGATACGTTTAACCTTAGTAAGTAAACTTCATTTTCCTATGCATTCCGTAGTTTGTCCCATGACAAAAGCTTACCTCTCATTAGAATGATATTTAGCTTGCCCCAGTCTCAATCTTGATCCCTTTTCCAATTTGTTTAATAATTAATAATTCTGGAAATTCCCCGCGCCGAGAAAATAAATTTAAAAATAAAGATAAGCTGATGAGGTGATTATGAAAACAACATCGTACTCTGATGATCGTAGTTCCACCTCATTGACTTAAACGTATTTAATTCATATTTACATTCATTTTAGAATGTTTTGTTCTGTTCGAAGTACTGAAATTTATAAGAAAATAATATCTACTTCATTCACTAATATTCATTGAGTATAGTGCTGAGTGGAGTACAACAGTATCTCCCTAATCATATACAGAGCTAGAATACACATTGAAAGTGATTCTCAACAATCGGAGTGGGATGCTTGCAGCTAAGCAGTCAACCTGATGTGTTTACAACTACTGACTTACTTTACTTACTTACTCTATGACTTACGGAACTCGCAAGTTCATCGCCGCAGTAAGGAACGTTCGGCATAGGATTCTATCCTACACTGCATAAACTGTACCTTTGAATAGTTGTACCTACAATTTTTGACAGGCAGTGGAGAACCCAGGATTGGGTTTAAAGGAGTGGTTCTTTGCCTCTCGGTTCTTGGGAGGTAACAAATTAATAGAAACAAAAACGATGGTAAAATATGAATCCGTGCGCCCGTCACTGATTATAAAAAAAATAGGGGTACATTATACCACCTATTTTCAGAGGCAATGACGGACACAGGGATTCAAATTATACCATAGTTTTTGTTTCTATTAATTTGTTACCTCCCAAGAACCGAGAGGCAAAGAACCGCCCCTCTAAACCCAACCCTGAGTTCGCCACTGCCTCTCAAAATTGTGAGTACAAAATTGGAATTTTGTACCCACTATTCAAAGGTACAGTTTTTGCAGTGTAGGCAAGCTGAAGCCACTTTTCATCACAAACACCTAATTCTCAAAGATCCCTTCTAATATTGTTCTCCAAACGTTGTCTCGGTCTTAAGCGTTTATTGTTGTGAAATATTATCCTTTTTAATCTCACTGCAAGAACGAAACATACTTCTGCCCCCAACAGTTCCTCAAACGTTAAGTAATTCTTAGGGATAATGTCCAAAGTGACCACACATTCCGCAAATGGGATCATAGGGGTTCACCTCTGTTGTAGATTCGACACAAACATTCTCGCTAAAAACCTTAGGAAAGTCAGAGTTACATGTGTAACGTGTTTGATCCTGTACCGTTCCCTCATGTCTCCACCGAACAACTAGTTAGCTAGACTTAAATTTTGATATATATTAAGTCTACTAAACTTAAATGTATATTGCTATTACTGTATGTTATGATATCAATTACAGGAACTTAGACCAAACAGATGGAATATTTTATACCACATCGGATGCTTTGAAGAGAGAACAAACTAGAAGGGAGGTTCCCACTGGATCCACTTGAGAAAACTTTTAATTCAGGTAAGCTTTGCCTTACCACAGTTTGGGATCAGAACATGTTATTTAACTTATTTCAGTAAAAAAATGTGTGATAACACGCGCTTAACTCCGTTTCGATGTCAATAGAAACTGCTTCTTGCGAGGAAAATCAAAGAAGTTTAGAGGGCGATTAAATATATCACTCTTTAATTTCGCCAAACCTGATTTGAATTAAATTCTGATATATTTATGTGTTATGGCGAAAGCTCTCACTGGACTATGTTTGTCTACCAAACACGAAAGATAAAGTCTATCAACAAGAGAAAGGCTGAGAAAGTCTTTCAACATCAACAGCAAGAGAAAGGCTGAGAACTTTCATATCATATTTTATACGAAATGGATCAGGCTGAAAGATCATATCATTCTGCAAGATAGAGGAGAGCGGAACCACAAGAATTTTTAAGAGTTTTTAATGTCTTGAAAAGTATTAACATTTAGGTCTAAAATGATCATGAACCTTAAATTTCAATAATTCCTTATATTACATATAAATTATGCTTTTGTGTTGCTCTACAGAAAGCATATTATTTGCACATTTCTTGCTTGTGAATTATTTCGCATTTCTCTGTCATCTAGTGTCATGTTAATATTTTATCTAAATAACAAGTTAAGGTTGGTAATTATACAAAAAAAGAGCATGTAAATGTGATTTGCGATTCTATAAATTCTGATATTAAACAAGCTAACAAATTGAGAATATACATATCAGAATACTCTGGTTAAATACAGTCACTACAGGATTTCAAATTTTTGTGGTTGATCTAAGTCTCTAACATGATATAATAAGAATCAAAACTCCGAATCTGAACAGCCGTAGATCAGTTAGTAGAACGACGACTAACTGGAGACTCTGACTGAAGATGTTCCAAGCTGCTTCTTCCTCAGTCATACTATTCTAATGACGGAATAGTACCTTCAAGTTAGGTTCTGGCCAGCTTCCTTCCCACTTCTTCACTTTACAATTTCCTGACAAAGCCGAAGTCTTGTAGTCCTCAAATATTTTTAATCTCTTAGATTAAGCAGGTTTGGCCGTCCCTGGCATATATATTTTGTAAGAAGATACCAGGTTATTTTTAGAACAGTCCGTAGGTGCTTTATTAATTAGAAACGAGGGGATGTCAACATACATCCAAGTAAAGGGAAACATAATAGTTGGTGGAAAATCGAATATGATAGCAAGATTCAGGAACATGTGTATCTTTTCTCACGAATCAAATTATGAAGAATAAAAAAATAAACACTACTTGAAAACGAGTCAAGTTTTCAGTTTACTACAAAAATGTTTGTGCAGATTGTGTTTCTCCCAATGTTTTGACATGCATTTGCACATTTTTAGTTAATGTGTGTTTCACACAGAATAAATTAGTACAACGTGATTGAATTCCATGGAAATAGATCGCCATAAGGTACACAGTTCTCGCCAAATGATCTGTCGAAAACAAGAGCATTTGAGTTTTAAATTGTCTCTATTTTTGTATTAAAGTATTCTATCATTTCTTTGAAGGTAAAAGGTAGGTCGCACTAGGAACTCTGAATCACTGATGAATATTGTATTAACGATGTACTTCGCAATGTTTTACATCCTTGAAAGAAGCACATATCAAGCAGTTGAGTTAGTTCAGTAAATGTTATGAGACTATCCTCCTTCAGTAATTGGTCATCAGAAGGCGATTTGCTCTTTATGTTCTATTTAGAAACGCATTCCAGTTGTGAACTTTGTTGTTATCACCAATGGATATAAAAAGGAGATCCTCCACGAACGCCATCAAACTAACATTCTTCATGTTCATACTGATGTATGCACAGGAATGAAATTGACTCAGTTGGAGATTTATCTTCCACAAATGTGGTTGAGATTTCGTGCATAAGTACAAAGATTGGAAAATAGAACGTCCCTGTTTATTAGCACGGCAATTACACGAATAGGATGAAATTGTAATTGATTCGTTTGTGGCAAAAAACTGTTTAAAACTTAATTTTTGTTGATTGAATCTCTGCGATATTCAAATGTCTGATTTTCTAATATTTACTCATTTTCGAACAAGTGTCTATTTTCTTCCAAACATAGTCCTTTTCTCCTACGGTGGTTTTACACATGTAAAATATAATCTTTATGCAGGGATTTAATCTTTTCCCTTATATGTGATATAATTTACTTTCAATTCATACTTCATTCTTCCATGATAGACTCAACGTTATCTTTAACAGGATAGAACTGCGCATCGGCCACCAATACGTAAGGTCATTAATTGATACAGGTGCCGATAAGTCATTGTGTTCAATGCGACTGTGGAAGAAACATATTCTACCTACCGATTGTACCGTTCTCGTTCCCGACACACGGGTAATTCTGGTGGACTATACTGGCACACGTCGAGAGGGAATCAAAGGTATGTGTCAGTTACCCATACAGTTAGGAGGATTGGTTTTGCCTTTCGAGTTCATGGTTGTAGATGGACTTAACTGCGATCTCTTGATAGGCAAAGATTTTTTGTCCCAGTATGGCGGTGTGGTTGATTTCCAAAAGGGAGTTGTGCAACTGCAGCTAGATGGTAGGACGACCATTGCCCTTATGGAACAGTTAGTTCCACATTCTGGATCCGAAGGGAATCATGAGTTGTCAGATGATGAGGAATATGATTCAATATCGGGTTTTACAAAGGCCATGCCCTACTGTCAGTCTGATGAGAAGTTGGTTGATAACCTTTATCAAGAGTGGACCGAATGTTTATGTCAAGAGGACTTAGTATATCAAGGAATATGCAACCAAAGTCAGACCAAGAGTGAAGCTAAGCTTATTATGATTCAGCAAGTTCGCCAGGCCGAACTTGAAATTTATGGTCTTGAGATGGACGACGCCATGTGTGATATATGTTGTATTACTAATTCTCAAAACAACAGCCAAACGGCCGGAGCTGTTTTAAAGCTGGATACCAACCTAAACAATGAAATTTGGGAGAAAGTGAAGAACACTAATTGTAGTAGTCAATCAAAAGAAAAACTGTAACAAGTGCTACTCAAACACAAATACGTATTTCGGAGTCAATTAGGTAGATGCAAGCTATTCACCTATAAGATACAAGTTAATACGGAACAGGCTATTGTCAAACGATCCTACCCTATTCCTCTATGCTATAGGGATAAAGTTCGTTCGCAAATCATCACATGGTTGGAGCAAAGAATCATAGAACCTACCCTATCTCCGCATCACCACCCTTTGGTGATCGTGAAGAAAAAGGATCCTGGAGATATACGAATATGTTTGGATCTCACAGCCCTTAATGTTCATACAGACTTATTGTATTTGAAAGGGGAGAAGTTGGATCATCTCCTAGCCCGACTGCATGAAGTTGAGTGTTGTACTACATTAGACTTATGCAATTCTTATTTTCAAGTAGAACACGATGAAGGGTGTCGAGACTATGTAAGTTTTGCATATGAGGGCCAGATGTACAGATTTTGTGTTGTTCCCTACGGGTACAAGAATGGAGAAGCCGCTCTTACTATAGCTCTACAACGTTCCTTAGGTAGTAGGGAATTATACAGCGAGCTATTGTTTTATGTGGACGATATTTTCATTCCTGAGGGTGATGACTCAAGTCATGTGGATATTATTGATAGAGTGTTGACCAAGTTGGAAGAAGCAGGGATGACAGTTAATTTGAAGAAATGTAAACTTATGTCATCGTGTGCTACTTTCTTAGGATTTGTCGTCACACCATAAGGAGTCTCTAAGGATGCCAAGTACATCGAAGCAGTCAAAACCTTAGACCTCCAAATAATATCAAGAAGTTACAAAGGCTCTTGGGTTTGTTCAATTGGTGCTCTCGTTTTGTGTATAATTGCTCTGAAATAGCAGCGCCTTTGTACGATCTTGTTCAAAAGGGAAAAATGTGGAAGTGGACTGAACTTCATGATCGCTCACTGAGGGAACTCAAAGGAGTTCTATCTCGGAACGTATTGTTAGCGCACCCAGATTTTTCTGCTGATTTCAGTCTTATAGTTGATGCAAGTACGGTAGCGACTTCTGCTATTCTTTTTCAAGTTCAGAATGGAGAAAGAACAATACTAGGATTCACTGGAAAATCTCTCAAACCATGTGAAACCAGATATACCATTACTGAGTTAGAGCTACTCACCATTGTATATGCTGTTCGTCGGTGGAGGAGTTGGCTACTGGGTCATCACATTAACGTATATGGCGACCATCAGGCACTCAAGTACCATCATAACATTAAGCACTGCAATAATCGATTGCATCGATGGTGTATGGAACTTCAGGAACTTGATATTGAGATCCACCACGTACCAGGAGTTGATAATATTACAGAAGATGTCCTCTCACGAGTGTCTCAAGAGGAAGGAAAGGTGATGCATATGAATCATTTTAGATTAATTCCGGGACTGGTGGGGCAACTGACCGCAAGTGAATGGATTAAATATCAACATGAAGACCCATTATTACAAATTTATTTTGATGTTCTTTCTGTCGACCATGGCGACTGTCATCCTCCTCAGGGAGAAGCATCAAGCAGCATTATCAAATCGTAGACGGTTTGCTTATGAAAATAAATTTTCACATCCCAGAAGAGTGGTGTCTCATGGTACCTTCAAAATTGGTTCCCATGATCTTACACAGTTATCATGATCTTCGTGGTCACTTTGGATACACTAAGACCTACAATGTGATTTTGAAACATTATTTTTGGGAAAGGATGAGGACAGATGTTAAAAACTTTGTCAGGAACTGTGATATATGTCAATGAACGAAAGCCGATACACATCCTGTACACAGACTTATGGAGACTGTACGTGCTACTAAAGCCAGGGACATTTTCTCAGTGGACTTAATAGGAAATTTGCCTACCACTTCTACCCAGTTATCACACGTAGTGACGTGCCTCGATGTGTTCACTCGTTATTTAGTAACATATGGTGTGCGAAGATATAATACTCTCTCGATAATTCGTTGCCTCACTTCTTATTTCATACTTTTAGGAGTACCTCGTGCTATTCTCACTGACAATGGTCCATGTTTTCCTAGTGAAAAGTTTAAGAGATTTTTGGATCAGAAGGGTGTGAGACTTATTCATACAACTCCATACCACCCCCAGGGTAATCCTGTGGAAAGGATTCATAAAGAAATAAACAGACTGTGGAGGGTATTTTGCGCAACGGCACATCAAGACTGGAATAAGCATTTGACAGATATAACATTATTACTAAACTACACTTTATGTGATAGTTTAGAGGTCAGTCCTATACAACTGCAGTTGAATGAGGACAATGTCGTTCCACTTTTCGAAGCATTGGGAGTGGACAGGAGTTCAGAGAAAGGAAGAAGCTACGTCCTGGACACATAAACTTATATGGGCAGATATGAAAAGAGAGTTAAAAATTCGAAAAAGGAATGAAAAAGTAGTGACGCGTGCGCTAAGCACATCAAGAAACTTTTTAAATTGTACATTGGACCATACTTTTGTTATCAGAAACCTAGTGACAAAGTTGTTGACTTGTTGGACCCATTGTCGGGTACAATTAATGGCAGATACAGCGTGGATCAGTGTAAGTTATGGACGCCTACAGACACTAAAAGGCAAGAGGGGGTATCTGTACTCCAAAGTAACGTTTAACCAGATCTGTATGACAAAGTTGTCGGAAAACGCTAACATGACTTAACCTATTGCTTTTTAATCTTTATATGTGTAGTAAGAGTAATTTTTAAATATATATTTCGCTCTATATTACAAGATGTTATTAATGGTTGATGTTTTGTGTTGAGTTGTTGTGAATTATAATTTCCCGGGTTTCGGCACCAATTTTTTAGAAAATTGGTAAATTAAATTTTAGATGTTTTCCATTCTATTTATCTATCTATGTTGAGATATGGGAAATGTTGTATATAAGATGTGTATGTCTTTTATTTCTATTTTGTATATCATGATTGTAAAAATATGTACATTGTGTAATAATTATTGTGCGGAACAAGGGGTTTCGGGAACCATATGTAACAGTCGTTACATACCCATAGAGAAAAGAGGTACATTTATTTGAACTTACTCTTTTGATACCGGTGTATTCAGCCAGAACCGGGGGGTCTAGTTTCCACCGCTCCGTTTGCTTTAGCAAGGGAATGGACTTTGTGCAGCGAGAACGGAGTGTTGTCCGCTTGGAGTTTTGTTTCTCCGCGAGAGGGAAACATTAGAATAAGTTGAACTTCTACAGGTGCAAGGCGCAATATCGTTGTGGCGTGATAGTGTCTTTGAAATTAACACTAGGAAACTGTTTGGAGGCCAAGTACGTGTTTTAAGCATCAGGAAAGCTGAAAGTGTATCCTGATAAAAGGACATGAGTAAAGATAACAAATCGTAAGTAGAAATTGAAAAGTGTATGTCTCCACAGTGAAAGCCTTGTCCAGCCTTACGTGCTTCCTAGTGATCAAGTTGATGTCTCAGTACTATACGACGTATATTGATGGATTTCAACATTCTTCACATCGTGCCTATATTTCACGGAACAAGGTCAGTTTTGGATATAATAATCCTTAGTGGAACGAAACAAGTATTTTTTCGCAGGGTAAGCAAATATCATCATTCCCTGTATAGTTACACATGCAACAAAGTTACGCGGTCATTGTTGTTCAAGAAGAGGAGTGCGAGTCCCCCTCCCCTTCTCCTACTGTCGTGAAGTAATTCAGTATTGTTGACGTATTGTTGGTGGACCAAAGCAGAAAGGCGAATTATATTATCAAAGAATAAAGAAAGTTCACGACTGTGCATGTTAGTAAGGCCAAAAGCAGGCAGTGATTTGCAAATAAAACAATGCGTTGCCAAATACAAGTTTGGTTGTACACGTTCCAATAAATTTGTATGCGTCCAAATAGTAAGAGTACTCTGTATTAACAAAAATCGTGCACGTAACAAAATTAGGTTTGCGTCCTTATGATCATTTTTATTTGTGTCAAATGTACATAAATACAACAGTACTTTATGCAATGTCATATAAGTAGTTCATTGTCGGTGAATGGCATATTCGACAAAATAGTTGACAGAAATCATGCTGTTTTTATAGTTAGATAAATCTTTTTAATAAGTCTTTTCTCAGTAGATTGAATACAGGGTAGTATTTGTCCGAGATACTTCGTGGTGTCCTTCGAAGATCCCCTCGTTCTCTCTATTTATTGACGATTTTAGCAGACTCGTATTCTATTATATAGTAGGGATTGCGTCTAGTGCTCACATCGGCGACTTGTGCGTTAGTTAATATTTTGCATGCTAGGTTGTAGAGTGCTACGCATTTCTATTTGATGTATTGTTCATTTTGTTGACACTCCCACTTAAAAAAATAAAAAATAAAAGATAAAAAAAAGTTATTTATGCCATAAGCAATAGAGTCATTTAAGATATGATTGTTTGCTGTTCAAAGAATGAAAAGCTTCTATCTTAAAGTGGAAGTGATCTGAGGTTTAATTATAAATTCCTACCTCATTTCACCCATTCTTACCCCGCAGGTATTTTAAGTTACGGCATGCCTATTGTGTTTTGGGTATAAAGATATGGATGAAGTGATCACTGACAACTCAATGTATGTTACATATTTGAGTGGTTGAGGCATATACATTCATGTTACAAAGATATTATGTATCTTGTCAGTTTGAGTATTATACTCACGCGTGCTATAAAAGCAATACAGCGTTAATGTATCCTAAGCATTTTTATTTTGAAAGTACAGGATATGTTCAGAACTGAGCTCATTTAGATACTTCAGGAGATCGTAACTAAAATTATTGTATCAAGTCAGTGTAGGAAGTATCAGTTGTCGCGCTATATTTACTTGGTATTTTTGTTATTGTTAGAGCTCGTATCCTTGCATTTATAAATAACTAGGCACTGGCATATTTAGGAATGTATCTTTGTCATATTTACAATATATTACTGCTATAAACGCCTAGCGAGTAATCAGTTTTTGTCTGAATAAATTTCCGTCTAATTATACCAGAAACGTGCTCTTTTTGTATGTAAACTACTATACTTACATCCAATTATACGGACGTAAGATTTGTAAGCATTTTTCACTCTCATCTCAATAATCTTGAACATATCTGATTAGAAGGATATCTGGAGTAGTTAATGTAATACATTTGTATGTTTTGCACGTTTGGGGAAAAATACACGTTTTTAATGTTACTCAGCAAAGGAAGCGCTCTGATTTATACAAAATAAACTATATTGTGACGTTCACGCTGAAATGTAACAAGATTAGGTGCTTCAGTCATATAAATATTGCATTTATGGATAATATTGAATCAATAAAACAATGTTGTATTAATTTATCATATTTTATTGATGTTCAAGATACATATCATAGTATTTTAGTTGGCAACAAGAGTAAATACAATCTTTTGTGAATTATCATTAGGTATTGCTTTTCTGATGATTAGGCAAAGGCATATACTCTGAATATTGAGGTCATTACAGAGTCATACAGTATTATTTCAAATATTTTTCAGTTCAATCCAAGCCAATTACAATAATATCATTAAAAGTGATATTAGTCTGTGCATGAGCTATACTGAACTATGTATTTAATTATTTTTAAGTTCATCACAACGAGTCGATGCTTTCACAATCACACTTAGTGCTTAGCAACAGTACGATAGCCACAAAGAACGTTATACCATAAACGATTCATTGTAGTAAAATTTTAGTTTTAAGGAGTTGAGTTGTATCAATAGGGCGCAGATTACGTATTAAAACGTTATGCCATCGGTTTGTCACTGTTGCAAACATGGTACAATTTTTATATATCTTCACTGGCCCTAGGTCCGTTTATCGGATGCTTTGGTGATGGACTACCGATGATAAACAAGGTATGTAAAGCAAATAACGCACCATTGCAAACTTTGCATATTATTCCAGGTTAAAACTGGAGAATCAATATTTTTAACTTTTAATCGTGTATCATATGCAAATTTTGCAACAGTGCATAATATGCTTTGCATTGCTTGTTTATAACTTCTAGTCCATCATCAAGTATCTAATAAACCGATATAGTGACACTTAAAAATACTAAAGGTTATACCAGGTTTTGAATGCTAATGTTCTGGAACTTTCCAATTACATCCTCGGGATGTAAGATTAAGAGACGAAAATGAAGTTTCCTCTGTAGTTCCTAATGAGAAACTGAATTTCTCACGACCCGCATCCAGAGAGGACTAATAGGAAAGTCCCTTTACAAGTTTTGCTTTACATATTAATCTGTGTTTGTGTGTGCCAATAGGGGATTTAGGGGTGAGGGGCAGTGACGCGTGCATCCTAAATTTTCAGTTGCATTTCCTCCGTATAAAGTCTTTATTTTTATTCTTTATGCATGTAAAAAATAACAACTTTGTAAAAAGAAAGTTCTAATGTGGAAACCGGGAAAAGTAAATCGAAGTTTAATTTCCAAGGTCAATCGTATCAAGGTAGATTTAAATGAGTTCCATGAACTCTTTCATCTTTGCGATTATAAATATATTACGTAAAATAACATGCCTGATCCAAATACTGTGAAATGTATTTTTATCTTTACAGGATTATAAGAAACCACTTGTATTGATTGTTTTTACTCAATGCTTTAAAAAAAAATGTGCGTAAAGCAAATTGATCACTTCACCATCGTTTGGGAGACTAATAGAACGAAGAAATACGTGGAAACTGAAGAAAGACATTCCACAAAAGCTGTATTTCTATATCCAAAATCCAGTCAACTGACGAATAGAGTTATCTACATTGCAATGACAAGAAAAGAAAATGGATGATACGAGATAAGTATAAAGGATTTTAGTTTTCAATACATACTCAATTCTCTCATTTACGCTTTGTCACTGAAGTTTGTGTTGGATAAAAAAGCTTCCATACCATTTTATTGCGTCTCAACTAAGTAACTTTTGCCATTGGATTCTATCCTGGGCAATATCAAGCCAGTTTTCATCACGGACACCTACTTCTCGATCTCTTCTAATATTGTCCTCCCAACGACGTCTCGGTCTTCCCAATGGCCTCTTTCCATCCGGCCTTCCACCTGGAAAGAACATAATCTTCGTTTTTTCCCCATCCGAGCTTCATGACATGCCCACCTTAGTCGTGGCGATTTCATTATTTTTACATCTGGTGAATCGGACAGTCCGTGGAGTTCTTCATTATGCAGTCTCCTCCACTCTCCAGTCATCTCGTCGCGTTTCGGCCCGTATATCTTTCTCGAAACCTTATTTTCAAATACACGTAGTTTATGTTCATCTGCTAGGGTCGTACTCCAACATTCGCAACCGTCAATTATTAGCGGCAGAAGACATCGGTGTTGCTTTGAAGTGCATCTATATTGTCCCCTATTAAATCAACATCATCCGCGTATACAAACAGTTGATTCAAATCATCCAATGATAGTCCCTTTTTGTCCCCTTTAATTTTTAAAATTTCTTATTTTAACAAAAAGTTAAACAATAGTGGGAACAAGGCATCGCCTTGTTTCAATTTGTTCCGAATCTTGAAACTATTAGAAATATCATTACCTAACCGTACACTGCTTATGGGGTCGTTGAGACACATCTTCACTAGTTGAACCAATTTTTTCGGAATTCGAAATCGTATCAGGATACTGTATAACTTTTCCCTTTTGATAGAATCATATGCTTTCTTAAAATCAATGAATAGCTGATGAACCGTCCCATTGTATCCCATTTCTTCTCCAAAATTTGTCTCAAGGCAAACATCTGGTCCAGAGTGGATCTATTTCTTCTAAATCCACATGGGTGATCTCCAATTATTTCATCTACGTATACACTTAGGCGTGTTAACAGAATATTACTTAATACCTTGTAACAGGTTGAAAGTAACGAGATTCCGCGATAATTATTACAGTCCGATTTATCGCCTTTTTTGTAAATAGGAACTATTATTGAGGTTTTCCATTCCTATGGGAGCTACTCCTTTCTCCATATAGCACCTATCAATTTATGTAGTTCCTTGATTAGTGCCGTTCCTTCTGCTTTAATTAATTCGGCTGGAATATTGTTTATTTCTGGTGATTTGAAATTTTTCAATTTTTTTACCGACATTTCAATCTCGATCTCGCTAGGTTCGGGAATCCACGGTTCTTCGGTATGGATTTCAAATTCCTCTGTTTCTTCCCCGTTGTGTACATTAAGAAGTTTGTCGAAATAACTTTTCCACACATCGACAATTTTAGTCGGATCAGCCTGAAGATCTCCACGTTCATTTCTAATCATTCCTAACCTCGGCTGGTAACCATTTCTTAAAGAGTTTACCCCTTTGTATAGGTCTTGTCTATTGTCTTCCCGTTATTTGTCTTCCCATTTTCCTCAATCTCCTGAATCTTCTGCGTCAGATATTCTTGCTTTTTGTTTCTAAACCCAAGTGTGGCCTTTCGTTTCGCGTTACTGTAGTGGTTGATATTTGCTTCGCTTTTATTACTTAGCCATCGTTACCTTGCTTGTTTTCGTTCCTCATGAAGCTTAAGGCATTCTTCATCAAACCAAGGTTTGTTTTTCTGTTGTTTCTTCTCACCTACACGTTCCTTCGCTGCGCTCTTAATTGTATCACGCATTGCCTCCCCCATCTTACTTACAACAGTTTCATTATTAATATCATCATTATTATTACTCGAGTCGGCTGGGATTTCGAACCTATTTGAGAGTTCGAGTTGGTAATCTGCTTTTATGCTCGAATAATTTAATCGTTTAACTTCGAATTTCAGTTGTTTTGAAACCTTGCTTTCTCTATTCGCGATGCAAAACTTTTCCCATACTGTTGTGATCACTAATTGATGGTCGGTGTCACCTTGCGCTCCTCTGTACGACCTAACATACATTATGTTGGTGTGTCTTCGTCTGTCTACTAATACATATTCGATCTGGTTGAGAGTTTTGCCGTCCGGAGATACCCATGTGTTTTTTTGTATGTCTTTGTGTTGAAAGTACGTGCTCTTTACCAGTAGGTTTTTCGAAATCGCGAAAGTTATCAGTCTTTCTCCATTATTGTTGGTCTTTTCGTGAAGGCTGTATTTGCCTATAGTAATTCTATATTTTTCTTCCTTTCTTACCTTGCATTGAAATCACCCAACACAATTTTCGAATTATACTTCGGCATTCGGTCAGACAGCCTTTCTAGCTCATCGTAGAATATATCTTTGTCGTTATCAGAACCCACATCGATCGGAGCATAGACGTTTAATAAACCAGTGTTGCCCCATCGAGTACGTATCGTAACGTACGATAGTCTTTCGTTTACGAACTCTATATTCTGAACCGCCTGTAGGATACCGTTCTTAATGAGAAATCCTGTTCCGAAATCGTGAGACTGTGTTCCCCCGCAGTGGAAAGTGTACTTGTCGTGTGGGATGCTATCTTGACCCTCACATCCAGTAGCGTAACTAAGATCGCATGGGCCACCCCCTCAATATTTACAAATGGGCCCCCTCTCTAATTATTTAGAAGTATAATCTGATGTTAACACAAGTAAACAGAACTGGCTAAACTTTTCCTGGAGTGAGAAAATAGTATCTACTTGCCCGTAACCAGTAAATAAAACAAAAGGTTTTTTTGCGTGTAAGCATGCGATCGCTTTATTAATAAAACAATTATCTCAGTATCTGCTCTAAAAATGTAGACATTTTCCTTGATTATTTACCTATTCAATTATCAATAAATTAATAAATAATAAATTAAGATTAAGAACTTAACTAAATAAATAGTAATTAAACGAAATAAATAATGAACCAACTGGACTTAAAATTAGCAGATCTTGGTCACATTTTCCCGAAGACATAAACTCCTCTACCCAGTTGATTTTTGGCTCGACCCTTTGGGTGGTGCTATTGGTTACGTCGACCCGCTTCCAGAGCCGCCGATGCAGCTCCCTGACGATCTACAGCTACTCCTCAATGAACTGGACCTTCAGCCCGACGATTTTCAATGCCCCCCAAGGGACCCCCGAGTGTTATTCACGGTCCTACTTGCTCAACTTCGTGAGGACCTTCTCGGCGAGTACGCCCTAGCTGACCTGTTTCGAGATCTACCTCCAGATTAGAATTGGTGGCGTCAAATAATCATGGATTTGAGCGAACGCATTCTTCGCGTCGGTGACCCACCAGACCTCGAAGAGGACCAGCCTTCCGGCGCTGCTGAAGATGAAGAAAATCATCCTGCCAGTTCCGATGTTGAGGACGATGATTCGCCGATGGGCGAGGAGCCTGCTTCATCGGATACCCAAGATGACATGGAGGACTTCGCTTCCAGTTCTCCGTCCGCTTCGTCACTCCTTTGACCCCTCTACAGTCAAGCCATTTCGGAGTCCTGGATCCCTTCTGACTCAGCAGCCGTTGTATCACACCCCTCCTACGACCTGTCCTATGTCACTTCGTGGAACGCCTAAGTCGCTGCTCCCCGTGCTTCAAGACATGACTAGTGTTGGCATCTTGTCTCAAGTACCTCGAACTTATGTTAAGAATGCATTTCCTGTGTTTCTGGTACCCAAGCCTGACGGATCCTCGCGTGAGGCTTGATCGGCTTTATTGTATTCTGATGGTACAAAGTTTACAATGTAATCAGCTCTAAGATTATACAAATAGTGCGCTAAAGGCAACGAAAAGGTTACATGGCATGTTTGATTACGAAGGCAGTACATTACTGCTTGATTATCTACTAATAACAGAAATCGTTCTTTTAGGTGAAGCATGATGGCGAACGCAGCCGCCAAAAATTCAGTAACAAAAATAGGAAAGCAACAAGAAAAATGCACATAGAACAGGCAGTTGCCTGATTCATCACACACAGCACATGATGAGGATGTAGCGTCTGCATATATCACTTTCCGCACCATGTCTGGTTGAAACAAGGATAGGGGCACTGAAATCACCGTGCGTAACACTGCAGTAGTCAATTGAGGAAGCACTTGAGTGAGAATGGCGTTCACTAAAGGGTAGGACATAGACGTGACAGGAGAAACCCAGGCAATATAGCCGGCCAACACTTGACGGAGGCGATGATTGTCCATGAGCCGTAAGTCGGGTACGGCTCGTAGAATGCTGAGATATTTGGGTAACACAGAGATTGTCAGAGTGGAAACATCTAGTAACACACCCAAAAATACTATACGCTGGACTGGTTGAAGCACACTTTTCGCGAGATTGATATGTAATGAAGAGCTTTGTAACACTTGGATCGCGGCTTGCACTTGATCATATGAACCATATACCAAAATATCATCATAATACACAAGATAATTGCAGACATCAGTTAATAAAAAATTAAGTTCTCTGCGCATAGCGGTCTGCATTATTAAGGGACTTAAAGTCCAGCCCATGGGCAGGCGATTAAACACAAAAAACTGGCTACCACACTTGAGACCAAAATATGCACTGGTATAGGCACTAAGTCGCACATGATAAAACCCATCTTGGAGGTCAATTTTGGCAAAGTAAGTTTCTGCAGACACACGATTAATCAGATCACGAGGTGATGGGAGGTGAACCGCAGGTGAGGAATAACAGTCCGTCCAGGGGTGACAATCATAAATGACACGGGAGGATCCGTCAGGCTTGGGTACCAGAAACACAGGAAATGCATTCTTAACATAAGTTCGAGGTACTTGAGACAAGATGCCAACACTAGTCATGTCTTGAAGCACGGGGAGCAGCGACTTAGGCGTTCCACGAAGTGACATAGGACAGGTCGTAGGAGGGGTGTGATACAACGGCTGCTGAGTCAGAAGGGATCCAGGACTCCGAAATGGCTTGACTGTAGAGGGGTCAAAGGAGTGACGAAGCGGACGGAGAACTGGAAGCGAAGCGTCCTCCATGTCATCTTTTGTATCCGATGAAGCAGGCTCCTCGCCCGTCGGCGAATCATCGTCCTCAACATCGGAACTGGCAGGATGATCTTCTTCATCTTCAGCAGCGCCGGGAGGCTGGTCCTCTTCGAGGTCTGGTGGGTCACCGACGCGAAGAATGCGTTCGCTCAAATCCATGATTATTTGACGCCACCAATTCCAATCTGGAGGTAGATCTCGAAACAGGTCAGCTGGGGCGTACTCGCCGAGAAGGTCCTCACGAAGTTGAGCAAGTAGGACCGTGAATAACACTCGGGGGTCCCTTGGGGGGCATTGAAAATCGTCGGGCTGAAGGTCCAGTTCATTGAGGAGTAGCTGTAGATCGTCAGGGAGCTGCATCGGCGGCTCTGGGAGCGGGTCGACGTAATCAATAGCACCACCCAAAGGGTCGAGCCAAAAATCAACTGGAGCGGGGGGTAGGAGATCATTTGGCGGAGGAGGGGCCGGCATTAACGGGGCCCTTCTTCGACGTCTTCGTGGTGGTCTTGAAGTTCCCATTATATGATGGCAGGAGATGGGTGCTGTGGACCGTAAGGCCCGGTACAGAAGTCCCAGTAGCGTTTGCTGCGGCCACCCGCCAATTGTACTGAAGAGCAATTACAATGAGCCGAACACGCTCATGAAATGTAGCGAGATCGGCCGGTTCCAGTTGATCGGCCGGTTGTTTCGAAGACATAAACTCCTCTACCACACTCTCAGTGTTTATATTCTGGCTTTCTTCGCTTTCAGTGGAGAGTAAGGCTAATGAACTGAGTCTTATCTGCGACATAGTACTATGTAGGTTAGTCTTGATAAGTTTATGTTTGCTGAATGAGCGTTCAAGGGATGCTGTGGTAACTGGCAGGGTGAGGTAAAGCTGCAAAGTGGTACACAAATCAGGTACACTGCTGGCAATAGCTGAATTTTCCACCATTAACAGCTGTGCCAGTTCCTGTATGGATGAAAGTTCACGTATTCGTTCTGTCATTATGGATCGAAAACTTAGAAGTTGTTCAGGAAAGGCGAAAGACAGACCAGCAGAATAATATTCACAAAGTTGTGTAGCCTTCTTCGCGATATCTTTGGATGATAAACTTTAAAGTTCTTGTGGCTGGAGTACAGAAAATTTCTCTCCGATGTCTTTCATACTCTGAAAACGTACTGTTAGCTGCTGGATTATTATGTCCAAGCAACGATTAAAAACACATACTTGAAAATTTGATTCTGAGTCTCGGATACTCTCATCAATTGCCATTTCATCAAAGAACGTCTTGATACGACGTTGCCGTGTTGTTTTAAAATTTGCATTTATTTTCCAAGAATTAGCAATTTCCTCGGCTTCCTCTAATACTTTCGGAAATTGTTGTCTTAACTGGATCATATTATTTCGAGCTTGCTTTAGTAGAGAAGTGGATGCCAATAAATCGATTGACGTTTGTTGCAAAAGCTTCGAAACAATATTGGTACTTTCTAGTATCTTACTTTGAAACACTAATGTAACTACAAACTCGAAAGAACTCATCTTCCTCTTTAAAGTTTCAGCCGTGTTTCTTTCAGTCTGTTTGTTGGAAAGCAGAATTATATTCTCAAGACATACCATCACCTGCAAAAAGCAATTTTTTAAAGCAAACAGACTATCAAATCTAGAAGACCATCTGGTAGGACACAATTTTATAGGGTTCTTTTGATAGTTAGGTTATCCAGGGCACTATTCAGCTTCTGCCATCTTGGTAAACTTTCACTAAAAAGATATAAAGTTCCTGTAGAACTGAGTAAAATTCCCTTATATATTTAATATCACTAATTAATATCACTAACAGAGTCGTTTAACACCAGATTTAAATTGTGAGCCTCACAATGCACATAATCAGCTGTTTGCACTCTGTTTTCTATACGAACCTGAAGACCATTGTACTTTCCACTCATGTTAGCCGCGCCATCGTACCCATGCCCACGGCATTTATTCAGATCTAACTGCAGATCTTCCAATATCTTAAGAATGTCGTTTTCAAAATTCTGCCCACTTTGATCCTCCATTTCATAGAAACCAATGAAGGATTCGCATATATTTATTGACTTTCCCGGGTCCATTTTAACGTATCTGATTACCACACTCAGCTGGTCAATCTTACTCACATCCTGAGTTGCATCTAGCAAAAGTGCAAAGAAAGGAGCTTGTTTAATATGTTGAACTATTGACCTTCGAACTGACTGCGACAAAAGTAAAATAAATTCATTTTGTACTTTGGGGCTCAAGTATTTTGTCCTAGTTTTATCATTCTCGATATGTGCTTTTAATACAGAATCATACCTAGCAAGTAACTCAATGATACTTAAAAAGTTTCCCCTGTTAGAAGATGTACAACATTCATCATGACCACGAAAAGGTATGTTACAGCGGGCCAATGTTAAAATTACGTCCAAAACTCGCTAGAGAATTGCAGCTACTTTTTTGTACTCTTCGTGAAAGAGGTTGGATAAAACACACTTATTTTTCTTCCAAGCCTCAAAGGTTAAACAGGATGTGAGGTGATTGTTCGATGTTTCGTGCTTTTCTATCTTCTTTGCCAACCCTTGCCAATCTTTAATTGTTCCGTTACACCAAGCATCTGAAAAGTTTTTGTTGAGTCGATCGGAGAAAAGCCAACATACATGAATCGACATACAGTAGTATTCAATACCAACATACAGTAGTATTCAATATTAATGAATAGCCAAGCCAGAATCTATGTATAACTTGACCAGTCTTGGTTTTAACATGATAATAATGTGAACTGAAAGATCGGTTTGTTACAGGGTCCTTTGGAAAAGGCTCTTTAGGGAGGTTCTAGATTTACTATTTTATTTTTCAGGTTTTCACTTAACTCACCTGTGAAACGTCCACGGTCTGTATCAATTAAATCTATATCCTCGGTGTTGGGATCACTTTCCGAAAGTAACTCTTGAACAGGGGCATCTTCAGATACTTTACTACAAATTGGTTGAGCCAGATCAGTGCCTTTCGAACTATCGTCACTACAACCACTACGCCCAGCGCCAACAGCATCTTTAAAGAACACATCGATTTTCGTCAGCATTTTCACTGCTTCTTCTCTCTCACGCTGTTTCCGTTTCTGAGCCCCACTTAAATATGTTTGATTACTCGTCATTTCGTTTCACCAAATTCACAATAAAAAAACACACACACTCATACACTTAACACATACAAGATAGGATCCGTAATTTTGTCCGGAAACGACCACTTCTGTACTGTTATATAGTACTTGAAACGCCCCAAAAACGTGGAAAGATAAATTGTTTTGCTTAACTAAAAAAGAGGGGTCGCCGTAGACGAGGTTAGTCCATGCAAACGCATCTGACAGGAACAAATCTAACCTCTACGTGCACTTTATCCCAATCGAGCGATAAAGCAACGTCTTCCAGGAACCAAAACCTGGGAAACAGAAGATACCAAGTTCTTTCCACTGGGCAGGAGGTATGCGCAAAACACCGCGGAGAAAAAAAAAACATCCGTTCATCTATCTGCTCCTCACATGCTCGAAAATGTCGCCAGGTTGAAGTGAGCAAGGGGTTATCAGGAAGAAATACTAACATACCAGGTCACTCAGAGTAACGAACCAATAGTCACTAGAAACTCAAACCTTGCACACTCTCCATACTCACAAAATTACACTGCTGAACAATGTGGCCCCAAATACCTCTCAGCATTTATAGACTGGCAAGGGAACCTTACTTACCATATTTCAGGAACGCCCAGTACTACACACCACTACCTAGAAATGAAGATTTAAAAAAAATCCGTCGACACACGTAAGGCAGTAATACTATCACTTCTACATTCACACATGAACAACGTCTGTGCAAACGTCCAAATATTAAATCAATAATGTCGATTATGGTACAAACTTTACCACATGCTTGGGCCACACGTATCTCACCATATGTATATAACTTTCCGCAGGTAGTTGTAAAACATCATACTCTGAGCTCTCACACACACGCCTACTAGAAAGACAACAACCCCGGCATAGACTAACATGGAAGGACGCAGTTTCGTGAACGGAACCTAACCTTAAATAACAGCCAAAATGTCCCCGAAAAAAATAAAGCTTATGATGCTGGCAATCAATACTCAGTGCATGACAAAATCGTTATTCACTATGTTGAGCACACCACAAAAGTACTGGGATGGTACCGTAATTAGGCCATGACACTACCTTACTCATATCGTGATATTTCCACTGAATTTCAATAACCCTACATTCTTTCAGAATTGTATCACTTTTCAAATATACCAAAACTTTGAATTAAAGAAAAAAAAAATATTTTCGATTATCAATCAATATCATCAGGATACTAACTACTGAACTTCTTAAGGAAAACGTGCTCACTTCCAAAGGGAATTCACAAAACACTTTTATTTGCTTAACTTACACAACGTTTATGCGTAACAAAAGGAGGGAGGCAAGAGAAGAGAGATAAAAAAAATCACCTAAATCTGACATTGAATTGCTACACACAGATATTCCTTACTATTTTTTTTCAGTTCAAAAGATTATTGGATAATCTCGTTTCACAATTTTCGTAAACACTTTATAACTTCAATCTCTTAAATGACGTTAACTCAAAACGAAAGTTTGATTTATACATATTTTCACTTGTAATTTCTAAATCATTACATAAAATGGTTTGAAACTTGCACAGAATTTCGGTTAAACTATAATCTTGAAACACAGTGACTTTCAGATAAGTTCCTTCAATAATATCAGAAATATCACACTAAATTTACCTGAATTAAAGATTCGTTTCCCATTAAATTTAACGTCCATCGTTGTAAAACAATTGAAAATGATACAGCGTTATTTAGTTGTATTTATAGTCAAATTAACTATTACAATTTTTCAAATTATTAAGTGAAAAGTAAAGGTAGTAGCAAATACTTTAAGTAAAAAAAAATGCGAATTGCAAAATTGAAAAAATAAATAAAGGAAGTCCGTAAGACAAAACTGAAAATTTTTAATTAATCAAAATAAGGCCCTTCCGTTGGGCACTTGTCTAATTATTACATCGTGAATGAATGGAGATTTTGTTCAAACTTTTGTCAAAATAAAGGGTGAAATAATGAATCCAAAAATGCAAAACACCTGATAAAGATTAGGGAATATAAAATGGAAGCATGATTGCATGTGATGAAAATCATTACCTTTAATCAAGTCATCCCGACCTTGAGGAGGAAACCGTCAGCAGTAGTTTTCCCCATCTACATTTAGAACATATTAGACATTGTATTGATCATCAATAAAATTCGACATAACATATTTTTTTCTTAATTTTGACGACAGTCCACATAAAACTTTAATAATCACTATGTACTGCTGCTGGCGTTTTCTTCTCAAAATTTTAATTTCCAAACAAGAAAATGAAGCATTACCTTAATGAAGATTCGCCAAGAAAAAAAAAGAAATGGAGCCGTTCTCGGTGAATATCTTCTTATTCAGATACCAAAACTTCAGGATAATCCGCCCACAATCTATGTGGCAAAAAGGTTACGGGATATTTAGTGTTATTGTCACACAAAAACTTGGTTACGTATAACTCTTCTTTTGCATATAATTTCAACTTTTTTTTTTGGAGTGGCTGTTAGCATTTTCGGTGTTACGTATCGGTCGTCATGATGGAATCTTCCTGTCTACTCTCTTCCAGGCGAAAAGAGACGAGGCGACTTCGGCATCCAATCAAAGCTCAAAGCTATCGCTTCTATCTTGGATAACAATGAAGCGTCGCCCCCTTCGGCCAATAGAAAGAGGACAGGTAGTATCATCATAGGAAAAAGCGGGATCCCGAATAGGAGAAAAAACGAAAAGAAAGCAAAGGCACACCAATCACGGGCTGAGGGGCAAATCCCCTATCAAAAAAAAAATGCCTAAATAAAAATAACAATAAATAAATGGAAGGAGCATAATACGATCGTTACATACTGTCCACTTATCGTAGAATAATTTACAAATCGTAGAAACCGTCACACCGCACACGCCCCCAATCTTACTCCTACTATTGTTATGTTTACTGAATTATAAACTCTCATCTGGCAATCCCCCTCCCCTATCGACTATTACCTGAACTTTTAAAATCATATGACTGCATCAACAATGAAGACTCCGAGTTTTGTAAACAAGTAAAAAAAAAAATAAAACGCGTAAGTGAAACAATAATCATTTGCAAGAGAGTAGCGGTGCGTTTCCTTTCGTCTTCATTATTTCACCAGTCGGATTTTACGGGAAAAATAAAACAAAGGCATGTAATGTGTGTATCCACAGTTTGCAAATGTCTGTGTGAGACTTGATAAACTCGTATGGTATAAATTGCACATCACATTATTTTTAAATTTAAAACACACACACACACACACACACACTGAATCATGAATGAGATTACATTTTCGAGTTAATGACTGACATGTCTTTTTGAAATATTTTTTATTGTCTCATTGCATTTTCAACAAATCAGGCTACGGGGTTGAACACGGGGCCCGTTTCCCTGGTGCCCCTCCCCCACACTGCGGCCCTGTGGGCCCGTTACGTCAGTGCTCCCACCGAACTTCTTGTATCGCTAATATGTCTAGCTCGTACTTCTCGGTTTCGCGTACCGCCACCTGAAGAGCGCCCGTTTGGTATAATGTTCGTACGTTCCACGTTCCTATTCTAAGGTCTTTCTTAATTCTGTTCTTGGAGCCCCCTGAAGCAGTCCCCACCCGGAGATCCGAATGAGGGACTAGTTTACCTCCAGAATATTTTACCCCAGGAGAATCCATGAACCATATGTTACTATTTCTTGACATGTTTTAGCGGTGTAGAATTGTCAGCTTTACTACCTCGCAGTAAAGGCAGACATTCCAGATGTCGTCCTCTGTCCATCTCTGAGCCTTGCCGATGTCATTCATCTTCTGCCTCAGAGTGGTAAGGGTGATGCTACTTCTCCTCACCATGATATTTTTGTTCGGGGTTATCTTCCCCTAGCCTTTGTAGAACCCTTTACTAACTGCAAGGCAGCAGTACTGGTTGTGGTCCGCCACGGAATACCTCCGGTACCCACCATATCTGGTCGGGATTCCCCTATCCGCCACCTGGGAGGCACCTAGTGGGAGACCAGTAACTCCAACCCGGATTACGTCTCAATATATGTACTAAATTATAGCCGCCACTTTCAGAGCTCCATACGAAAGTGAAAGATAAATAAGAGTAGGATGTGGAAAATATCCCTCTATTTATAATCTACATGAACTTAACTATCTTATAACTGAAGGAAATTATAACTGTACTATTGGAAGCTTATTATAGCTTCCTTCCTAAATTTTAAAACAAAGAACAATAAAAAATCAGTTTTGGTTGAGCCAATAGCTTTCTAATTTTGAAAAGAGATTGAAACAGATTAAACGCTTTTGTTGTTAACAGTTTGTGATCTCTAGATCTAAATAAGAGATTAGTACAAAACAGTTTATTTTTTTAATTCAAAACTTTGACTTTTATATTTCGTTCTGCACGAAATTTAGTTCCGGTTATTTTAAAGAAACTTGGTTCTTTCATTTTCATAAAGGTTTCCATTAGAGGTCTTGTTCAAAATTTCAATAGTTTACTTTTCTATTTTCTTATGAAAAGAAATGCCATTCCATATTTTAAGCTAAAACCAACAGGTTTCGAAAATATTCAAAAGTTTGTGTGAAACAAAACTCGAAAACCGGTTCGGGAAGGGCGTAAATCATAGTGCTTTTACCGCCCATAAAATTCATTTTATCTTATCTTATCTAAAACAGGTATCAAATTGAGACTGCTCAACATGGCTTTCTTCCTGGTAGTTCCACTCTTACCAACCTGTCTTTGTTACTCTCTGATGCTACCCAATCCCTGTCCAATAACACACAACTTGCTGTCATCTATCTAGATCTTAGTAAGGCTTTCGACAGAATTGATTGTAATCTTCTTCTTCATAAATTAACTCGCCGATTCAATATCCATGGTAACTTCCTTTCATTATTGCGAGACTATCTCACTGGCGGCGAACAACGTGTTGTTCTTTCTGGATCATCTTCTAATTTTGTTCCCGTTCTCTCTGGTGTACCTCAAGGTAGTGTTTTGGGCCCCCTCCTTTTCCTTCTATATATGGACGATCTCCCATCTTATCTCTCGTCATCTAAAATCAAAATTCTTCTTTTTGCTGACGACTGTAAATTATTTTGAGAAATCAGATCATTGCAGGATGTTGCTGATCTCCAAAATTCCATCTCTGACCTCTTGGACTGGTGTGATGCGTGGAACTTGAAAATAAATATCTCAAAATCGTCTTTTCTTACTATTTCTTTAAAGAGGAATCAAATCCCATCTGCCTATATCATTGCAGATAATCTTATTGCTAAAGTATCTTCTAAAAAAGACCTTGGAGTGGTATTTGACGAAAAACTTCTGTTTGCTGATCACGTGACTTCTATAACTAACAGTTCTAAGCGCTTACTTGGTCTTCTCTATAGATTTACAGAAATTAAGGGCCTTCATTCATTGTGTATGTTCTACAAAACCTTCATTTCCCCTAAAATTGAATATTGTTCCCCAATTTGGAACATGGCTAATATTTCAAATCTAATCTCATATTGATTCTGTTCTGAACTCTTTTCTTGCTATAGTCAAAAGAAGAATACCATCAGTACGTAGCTTAAGCAAACCAGAGTTATTACCCGTTCTTGGTCTCCACGTTCCCTCTCCTCGTCGCTAGCTAGCAGATTTGATGTACTTATAAAAGATCTTAGAACGGGAATCTTAGAACTGGAGAGTTGATATCTAAATTTTACTTCCGTGTTCCCTTGCGAATAACCAGAAATAATAACCTCCTTCATTGTACCACGTCTAGGCTAAGTATACTGCAGCGCTCCTTATTCGATAGACTAGTAATTATGTACAATAATCTTGATTCAAATATTGATATTTTCGGATCTGAAAACTTCCCATCGAAGGCTAAATACCAATATCTGAGTTATCTGTTTGTGTATTATGATCGTCATGTTATTGATATCAATTGGTGTGTTATGTGTTATTTAAAATTTAATTTCATGTTATTTAGTTTGTAGCAATGTTATTTAATTTGTTGCAATGTTATTTTG
Source organism: Lepisma saccharinum (assembly GCA_022664845.1). Classification (NCBI taxonomy): domain Eukaryota; kingdom Metazoa; phylum Arthropoda; class Insecta; order Zygentoma; family Lepismatidae; genus Lepisma; species Lepisma saccharinum. Next base: position 7,639 of record JAGDQP010004739.1, on the reverse strand, counting down.
TTTCTGTCTAAGATGGCAACTCCAGCTGTATCTGAAACTTAATAATAAATAAATAAATAATATTTCTGTGCTTTCGGAGAAAACAGAGAGAGACCTTAATTACAACCCTGACAATAGTTTACATGCAATATCAAATGTAATTAATGTCTGTGAATATTGGTAAGAAAATAGTTATTAATATTTCAAAAATAATACACACGACGATTCAGTTTGAATCTGGATCACTATTTATCAATGTTATTTTCAGATCATTCATTTTAAAATTAATATTTATCACTAAAATAATTACTTCCCTGGATCTTTCTCTCTTGACTAAAACTATCTGATATACCTACCCCACGTTGATTCGGTTCATATATTATCGATTGTAATCAGTTCATGGCTCTTCTGTTTTTAACTTTTTCTTACATTGCTTGTGAAACTAAATAGAAGTATAATGCCATTGTCCATTCTTTTTTTATTACTTTTTCATTTTTACACTGTAATATTTTCCATGCACTGTGAACAGCTAAAAAACCCTATAATTTAGAGAAAGTCTCTACTTTGACTTTTAATCTCACCCTGTCCGTCCGTCACAGGCTAGCGCATCAACCAAAGAAGGGGGAGAGATTGATTTTATATATGGAAGCACACAAATCTCAATTTCTTATGCTGATTTGAAACCAATGACTCTGAACCTGGCATGTCTTTTTCATTTGATTAATTCTCTTCATTTAAAGAACTCATCCTAATTTCATTATTCAGTATGTTGTCATTGGGTCTTCCCTAAGTTTATAATATGAACTTATTTGAAAGGTTAGTTTTGTTTCCAAAGAAAGTTAAGGTTCTATTTTCCATTTTGGTCTAACTATCAAAGGGTTAATTGCAAACTAAACTCCTACTCGCTACAAGGTTTTTCATAAAGTTCCTCTGTGTTGTATCACTCAAATAATAGGTACTTTTCAGAACTTCGTACTCCCCAATTTCAATAGTGAAATTGAATACAAAACGTACAACAATCGAGATTACTATCTTCGCTTATAACAATGAAAAAATATTCGCTATCCTTGCAACGGTAAAATTAAATATATCGTTGAAGAAATGATGGCCCATAGGTGTAAGTCATGATACATTTGTACTAGATTTTTACATATTTTATATCTTAGTTGGTTTAAGAATTTTCTTATAGAAGAATATAACGACATATTAAAAAGATTATACAAGTATTTAGCAGAAAAACTTTTTATCATCAAACATTGATTTAAGAAGCCTTGCCCAAGCTGAGGCTATCATGTGTAAGAAACATTAGTGAGGGAGTTGTCAAGTTTAGAGACGGTGAAACACGATTATTTCTACCTCTATTTACCCCCTACAACAACTAGCAGTTATAGAGCCGAAAATTTAGGAATAGCCGAATTCAGTTCATGTCAGTGATTCCGCCAGACCCCTCTGTTGGTGGGGTGGTGTAACACGCAAAATTCTCAGCTCCCTAACCTTAAAACCTTTATGGTTAAAAACCGATGGAAACCGTGCAAAACTGCACTTACGTGTTCCCAATTTTGACTTTACACCCCTCCGAACTAAAAATCCAGGCGGAACCCCTTGTTGATTTTGCTTGGCTAAGACATGATGCTGCTAATTATATTAGAAAATACCGACATCATCATCATTATGATCATTGACAGTTTTTGGTGATTACACAGTTCGTTCGTGACACATGTATTTAAATCCATCTTGTTTTCTGTACGTATGTATTAAAAAAAAACTGAAAAATCGAATCATAATTCTCTAAATATCATACTTTATTTGATCACAGCCACGGTGCATAGAGTTGCTAACAATATAAACTGGGCAACTGACGTCAATAAAGTTCTTATTCCTTACTTCAGTTCTTCCGTGAAAAAAAAATCCAAGTTTTCAGAAGACTCATTCAAAATTCACTTTTGCATTGTCGCCATTAAAAGCAACAGATTTGAAATTAAATTGAACTTTTAGATACATAAATCAATTTGCTAATAGTGTCATGTGTTTTATTTTATGCTGTTTTGAGTGCAATAATTTGTGTTTGAATACCACGCTTTTTCCAGGCAAAGGACTAAATAAGCACAGGGAACATCTTCAACCATCCATGATTGCTTGCATCTGCTGACACTCCGAAATAAGATGTGTAGCAATCACACTGTTTCTTATTGTCTGTGTTTGAAACTTCAGCTTATCTCTGAATCATGAAACGTCTCTCGGTATAGTTGAGGGCATAGTTATTTAACATGTAGGATATGTGATGATAAACTGTATGACACCTTCTGCTGCACTTATCTTTACATCGAGCTTAGTGAACCTGATATTAATAAAAGGACTAATATTTACACAAGTGGCGGAATAGTTAACTGTTTTATTATCATTTTCAGTACTCACATGGCGATCAAAGTTAAACCTTTGTTGTCTACTTGTATTTAACAGTCCCATATCACACATTTTACATTGTATTCCGTTTTTCTCCCTTTGAAAAGCAGGAATATTTAGATTTCACAAACGTCCCATTGAATTTACACTTGCATTTCTCTGACTTTGACATGTTTCTAAAAAAAATATATATTAAATTTTCACTGAAATCTTGAAATGCCTTTGACCAGAAGAATTGAAAGCTTGGTCACAACATCCGAATACAATAAGTCAATTCTATATCAATTTGCACAGGTATTTTAAGATGTTGATACTAATTTTTTTTAAATGATGCGTTTTGTATCCTTTATTCAAATATTTCTTATTTTATTCTGTGTGTAAAGCAATATAAAATATTTTTCATGTAATTTAGAAAAGAAACCGGTATAAATAGAGGGCAATAGACTGCTAACAATTGGGATTTTCTGTATCTCCTAACCAAATCATTCCTGCACTACTTTTGTTAATCGTATGTTTACCATAACTGTTAGTCCATTTTCTACAGTGGTAACTTTGGGTCTGTCAGACCCAGATCAATACTTATTTCAACGTAGTATTATCTGGAAACGCTGTGCATGACTCATTCTTTCCCAACCTTTCAAGTTAATATATTTCTTTAATTCTCCTCTTCAGCTACAAACTGTTGGGTGAGGGGACAGTTTCTGGAGCTTTGGTCTGACAGGTCCAACTCATGACTGAACGTTTTTCAGAAAATAACCAGTTGCATCAAAATTACGTTGCCATTATTGGTGAAGCTTTGCATGCTCCATTTGTTGAGAGAAATTCAATTGCTTACAACTGCCATTTGAAGAACTTTAAAAAATTAATCACTCTTTAAGTTCTGAAGCTGTTCATTACAACTTTCCTTCTTTGGATTTTATGTATAAGTGTGTGTGTTTAAAATAACCAAAATTTATGTGGCTAGGGTTGAGAAAATAATGCGGATGTTAGGAAATGATCTATCTAATGTGTCCTCTGAAGAGGAAGATGATCATGATGTAGACCCTACATTCTGTTTTCACAGTGAACACTAAACAGACAGTGAAGTTGGAAATTAAGACGATATTCTAAAGAATGTTTCAAAATATAGCTCAAATACAATGTGTCGATTGCTTGCATTCTGATATTTGAAGCACAAATTTGCTCTTAAATATATAGGCATCGTGTTGTCTACTGCATAAATTAACTAGAAAAGTACTGAAAAGTTGCATTACAACACGACGTTTGATTCAGCTCTCAGAACAAATTTTTAAGCTTCATTTTGTTATTTCTTTGCTATTTCCACAATTTTTTATAATTATTACTGTCCTTGTAACTCTAGTTATTAAAAAAATTATTACCTTTCCTTCAACGTTTAAAATCTTTTCGGTTGAATACATTTATAATTCTTAATACGTGGAAAGAAAAAGTTCCATCAGTGGGTAGAAAACGGCTGAATATGATGATGATAATAATTCAATAACCCAAAGTTTTATTCAATCCACAAACATAAAATATGAATGGGTCTCACAGACCCAACGTTACCAATAATGTGACTTTTTCTTAGTAACTGTAGAAATAAAGTAGTTCTGAAATGATTGAATTTCCTTTAAATTGGATTCCATTTGCTTGAGACTTTTAATAGTTCTTTGCCAGCAATGTCTGAAAGAAAATACAATTTCTCCTTTCTATTCATTTTACAAGTATGAACAATAATTTATGTAAAATTTCAATCTTATGTAATCAATAAATTATCATCAGATAATTATTTATTGCCTGCTGAGAAGCCAGGAACTTTAACACATATATTTAAGCCCGATTGATTGTGTCATATTGGAGTTTTTCTTCCGGAGTGTGTGTATCAAATATTTGAGAGTGATGTTAGGGGTATTATGGTAGAGGAAGAAACTCATTGAATGAATGACCTTCACCTGTGGTATATAAGGAATTTACAAGGCACAGAGCATATTTGTTTTTACTTCGCAATTTGAAATCGTGAGGCACTTTTATAGCGCATTATCCTCAGTGCCTTGATTATTCCCTGTACACAGAAAGAAATAAAATGTTTCCCGTTACCAAACAAAAAATAACCAAATGATTAGTTTCAATATTGCATAGAGAACTCCTATTGTAATTTTAAAATGTATGTTCTGAAATTAATTCTAGTACATTGCTTTAAAGATTCAAAGATTCACAATACTCAGACTTTAAATTCCAATTAATAGTTCAATTGGCAGAGAATTTTCTCTTATCTTTTTTTGTTATTTAAACCGTCAGTTGGATCGATTTTAGTATAGAAAAGTTTGAATCTTTATAAAAACAAATACACTTGAAGTAATTTCGTATCTTACAATTGAAATAGGGATTCTGTACGTAATGTTGAAAATCAAACATTCGATTGCTTTTATTTGGCTACGGGAAACATTTAATTTATTTCTGAATATAAGGAATGAGCAAGGCACTGAGCATAATTTGCTTTAAGGGTGCCTCTTCAAAAATAAAGAAGAAGAAATCAAATCCATCACAAACATAAAGGACCTTAACAGTCAAAGAATGGACACTTTTATAATTGTTTCTAAATAATTCTTTATGTTTAGGGTGGAATAGTAAAACAGATAGGATTTAACTTAACAGTATTACTTTAGTGTTTTATTTCGAAAATCTTTACATTACGAATGTTTGAAATAATCATGTATATTGTAAAATATGTATGTATTCTCAAATGGCTAAAGATCAGAGAATACGAGTCATCTACTGGTTTCTATTTCAAACGCTTCAGTTTTAAAATTAGGAATTATTTACCCATGATTGTGATGTAGGTACGTAGTATCGCAGGAATGTGTGAAGATTTTTATTTTAAAAAATCAACTAAATTGCTCTCAGTTTTCTTGGCAAATAATTCATTATGAATAAATAATACGTTTCTCACTGAATCAACTTTCAGCTGATCAACAGAATTCTTGTTTATTTAACGAAACAAATATCGTACAAAGAATATCCGTCTGATGTTGCTTTTCTATTATTTCAGGCCACTCATTTTGATATTTTAAGAAATATGAAAATGGATTTGTTACTAATATTTTGGCTTTCTCATTATACCAACCAGAGTTAACATTTGTAGTCGTTTCTTATCTTATTATCCTGTCATGTCCCTTGTTTAAACTGTTCAAATGTTCTCCATTTTCTTTTGATAATATTAAAATATATTGTTTTGTAGTAATCTAGCTCACGCGGTAGCGCGTCGGACTGCAAACCTGTAGGTCTGGATTCAAATCTCGGTCAGGACTTTCTTAAGTACTCCCATACTTGGCGTTCTGAAGTGCACTCAACATACTACCAACCACCTGAGTGGTTTGTACTCCTGGACAGCTTGGAAGTTAAGACGGTCGAGGTAAACTAGATCGAGAATGTATCTACCACCTCCACATCAACCACGCGCCGTCCACGGTGTGTGTGTGTGTGCTTCCTTGACCTTTTTATCTGTATCCAATTCCGATATTGAAACCATTTCCTGTTTCGCAAGTTCTCAATGGAATGAAAAAAGAAACAAGCTGATACGTTGGTATTTTGTCACTGAGTACAAGGAAGGGGTTCAGAAGAAAAGGGTTGCATGACATTGAATCATAAAAAAAAAGTTCAACTTTTATATATGACATACACAATATGAGTGTGAAATATATTTTCGTAATTTGTACAGAGATACAAAGAAATTTCGTGTTACGTATGAGGAATAATTTCAATTTTTGATTGAATCCAGGTCTCGTGCATGTCTTCCCTTCTGATAACCTCAGTTGTTTAGATTTTCATACATTATTAATTTCAAATTCTAGTTTACTGACAAAAATTTCTTCACATTAAAATTATGATGAAATTAATGGAAGTGATGCATTATGGTAGGTAGGGTTTGGCCTTTCTCTCTCTCTTTCTTAAGAAGTTCGTAACAATTTTCAATTAACATTGGTGACCATCTCCTTTCCTGCCATTGATTGTAAACTAAATGTTGTGATGTATCACAAAATACATTTTAAAATTATTATTATTAGATTTATGATTTTACAACTTATCAGATATTTGTTACCAAAATAGCAAACAGATGGTGCATCTGTTGTTCGGCAATCGATATTTTCATTGCATCTTATTACCTACTGGGAAGGGGCAGTACAAAGTAAATTTTCACTCAAAATTCCTCCTTTGAAACTCAGAAGAAAGTAACGATCATATTTATATATTTTTTTAACGAAGTATATTTTTAATTTGTGATAGAATGTACCTATGTTTTCTTCCAAGATTTTGATAACCTTCGTATGGACAATGACTCATGCATCAGTATGTACAGGGTGTAAGGCATACTTTCATCAAATACAAATTTTGTATATCTCGTCTTCCTTTTCTTTAAAATTTTAAATATTCTTCCTCTCACGGAAATTCTCTCCAAAAATGGATGATATTTTTTTTATAATCATCTCATTTCTTAAACTTTTTGATAAAGGCATAATATTTTAACGCTTATATTTCTCAAGTTTATGTCTCGAAATATCAACGCCGGTTATCTGTGCACGTAGGAATTAGGAGATAGTCATGTCAGAACATTATCAAAAAAGGACCTGAATATTTATCCTTACAAATTGTCTTTTGCGCATGCGTTAAAGCTTCGATACAAACCTGCGCGTGTTCTATTCCTGCGGTAGTTTCTGAATAAACTGGAATCAGGTTTATTGGATCCTCAGTTTTTCATTTCTTCAGATTTCTTCAGTTCAGCCTGTCCAGGTATGGGAACTCACAGAGCATGTGCCATTATGTATCAGAAAATCCTCATCAGTACGTTCAGCATCCGTTGCATAATATTAAGATTAGTGTTGTGTGCACAATAACCGGTTTTCGAATCATGATTCTTTCACCAAACTGTTAATGCTCAACGGTTGTCCAGAATCAGTTTAATCCATTTGTGGATCAACAAAATGAACGACTGTATGGATAATTTCATCAAGATGGAGTAATAGCACACACCACACTTGCAACCTTGTCACAAGTTCATGAAGTGCTCGTTGAGGAGAAAACATTCTGCAGAGGGAGTAAAATCTCCTGGTCTGATCTTTTCCCCTATGATTCATACCTCTGGGGCAAGTTGGAGTCTCAGGTGTACTCAAAACATCCCCACACACTGGAAAAGCTACAGAAGAACATAGAAAGCACTATTGATACCATCCCTCAGACACACATTTTGATAAATTGAGAACAG
>JAGDQP010004738.1:358-82955 GCA_022664845.1 Lepisma saccharinum | reverse complement strand
CAGGATTTCAACTTAGTCAGACTTGGACACCAGTCATAAAGAAAGCATACATGAAAACGACCAATCAGCGTCAAGCTATAGGCCAACCAATCAGAGACACGGATTCTTAAGCTCCGCCCCCTATCGTTACTATATATAGTACACCTGAACTGGTCTCAGTACACTTGCCCTGAAGATGAGAACAATGTCTGTTCTTGAAACGTCGGCTCTATCGTCGGACTTCACCTGGCTGATATCCCGAGAACATCTATATAATATTCTCCGCCAGGAAAGCTTCAATTCTTATAATAAATACTATTTTGCTGAGTTTTGTATATGGTTTTATTTGATATGAAAAATAACAGTTATAGATATCAGTTTCAATTTCGAGATTGAAATTTGAAAAATTGAATAAGCTTTTTTCAGTACGAAACAAGTACAAAAATGCAATTTTCCTTATTATTATCATTTTTTTTTTAATTTCTTATAACCCCAAATGAACATGTTTGTTTCGGTTATTGATGACAATAATTCTTTGAGTTTTTCTAAGTAATGAAAAAAGCATAACAACTTAATGTACAACAATTATCAGTAATGTAACTTAAAGAGCTGGAATAAAAGTTATTATGTTTTGTGAAAAGTTGTACCGCAAAAGAATGTTCATTTCTTTACACAACAAATAAGCCAGTCTTTTCATCAGTTCTGTATATTTGTACTTTTTCTTCCTCATATATTCCAATAAACTCTACCGCTCTTATTTCTCGATCTAACCTCTTCAACATACAGCGAGAAACACTACAAATTTAATGCGTTACTCACACTTCAATTGGTTATAACAAAATACTATTAGCAAGATTACCCGGAGACTAGCAGCGCCTCCACCAGAAAATATTATATTTGATTGGTTACGCTTCAAACGCTAACAGTAAATTAGGAAACGTACATAATAGTCCAGGGCCAAAGTGCCTCAACCCAAAACTTCGGTATATACAATATATCTTGATGGTTTCTTTATGAAAAATGTGCGCTGAAACCGAATCTGATGGGTATACGTTTCATACCCTTGTGCGTTTCGAATCAATATGGCCGTCCTATATAATATCTACCTCGTATTATGACGTCGATCGATATACATTAAATATGCCCATGTTTGCTATGAAATGAAAGCTCTAGATGCTTGGAGATGTTCAAAAGGGGTACTATAGAGTGGATGGGACGAGAGTATTGGACGATATTCTGTACTGCTTGGGATTGTAAACAGAAACCTTGAACCTTAATGTGTCTATCTACAAAATACAACAATTTTGTGTCGCATATACGAGGAAGTATCAAAAATTCTTGGGAGAACTTATTATGCATTATGGTGGAACTAGTCCTTCCTTACACAGTCGCCATGCTTGGCGACACATTTGTGCCAGCGGTCCTTCTCATTGTGTAAGCAGTTCTTGATTAACTCCAGCTACCTAGGACTTTCATTTGATACGAAACATGGGTATATTTAGTGGAAGTGATCAACGTCCTAATAAGAGGTAGTATTACAGGGCACTTTTTTCATAAGGAAACCATCAAAATATATTGTATATACTGAAATTTTGGGTACAGTCGTAAAAGCTCACTTGGGCCCCGGACTATAAGTAACCAAAGGTTTGTATGCCAGAAGTATTTTTTTTTACTGTAGATATTCGAAAAGATGGAACAAAAACACTTTAGGTTCCAAGGTTCTTACCATCCTGCTTTGAATTCAGTCCAATTATTTTCTTGATATCCTTGTACGTAGCTTCAGACCAGATCTGCTCTAAAGTATAGTTGTCAAAGGGAAAGTTTTTAAACTGTGATGCAGCTGAAGCAAAACGCCAACTTAAATTATATTTCTGAAACGAATGATGAAAGTTTTAAATTTATAGAGTTCTGCATTACAAAGAAATATATTAACAAAAGTAGCAAAGTCAAAATTTGAGAAGATATTTTTGTTTTAAACGAAATTTACGTCATGGTTAGAACAATTCATGCTGGAAGTTCTACGACATATACCTTTGATATCATGGAAACAGAGTGCTTTATGTACATGTGTAGTACAAGAAAATTAGCGAATCACAAATCGCCTTATTAAAAAATCTATTTTTTTTAAATTTGTTATTTATTAATTATATCTATATATCAGCACGAAACTTATTGAACATTGCGTGTTGATTGTCGGAGAATGAAGTGAACTCCTACCAGTCTTGGGCAAGTTACTTGTAAAAATGTAACGCGTTACAAGTTATTTTCCCTTAAAATGTAACGCGTTGCTAACGTGTTACTTGCCCCAGAAAAGTAACTGTTAGCCTACTTCGTAAGTAACGCGTTACTTTTAGGTCCGAAACTTGTTATTTCAATTTTCCGTACTACTACCACCACTATTATTGTTATTGTTATTATTATTACTATTATTATTACTACTACTTTTATTGCACATTCTCCATAAGTATAAACAGAATAGCACTATACAACTTTAATATATTTCACAAATAACAAGAATACCAAGCGAGGTGGTACAATGAAAGCGTTCTTCGTATTCGGGAGGTGTCGTTCCTATCACGAAGTTGGCGGTCCCACTTGAAATTTCCTTGTTTTTCTCCTCACTTTTACCAGGCGAATGCCAGGATCCGTAAAGTTAGATGCAAGCAGATCTTCCCAATCCCTGCCTAATTCTGCTGACAAATAGATCATAGTTCTTGTATTGAAGAAAACATTAATATTATATTCATAAGAGCACGGGTAAACAAGTTATTAACATTTGGACAATATCTTCATCCCAAATGTTTGTGTGTGTTCTGTTTCGGTCTACACTAGAAATTTAACTACTAAAGAAAACTTACCTTTAAATTCTTCCTCAAATTTGCGGACGAACTCCTGGCTGTTGATAAATATTTCCCGCCGGGGGATTTCAGAACTTTACTTTTAAATTATGTCCACCATCATCCTCATCTTTTAAGAAAAAGTATATTTTTAAATGTTCGAACGGTAAAATATTTTTGTTTTCCATCTTTATAAAAACAACACCAACCAAAATAAACTTGACTACCATTGCACGCGCAGTTCACTCACTGAATGTATTGATTTGCAGCTGTCAAAATCTTCAAGGTGCTTGCAATCAGTACACGTGATTTCCATAAGGCTGTACTCATCTTCCAAAAACAGCAAGTGGCTCAGTTAGGACAGTTGATTAGAATCGGACGTCAAAAGTACAAAATTCAAAATGGCGGATCCAATATGGTGATTACAATTACAAAATGTCGTCTGGTTTGAACTGCTCTCCAGCTAGCCAAGAACAATTGTAGTTGGCAGGGGTTACTGCGAGAAGGTGGCAGACCGATTTGAAACCCCTTTCTGTACTGATGTTAACGGGATGCTGGATTCAAGTAAGTCTCGTCACCTCTCACTATTCGGGGTGATCATTTATAGTGAGTCCCCTCGCCTCTCACTATGTCAGAGCTTCATAGATCCTCAATTGTTATAATTATTAATTTATAGTGAAAACGTTTTACAGTAATGATATTCCGTAAAAAAAATGTGTGATGCATAAACATTGTTTACACCACGCACACCTTATTACGGCAATAACTATGCACAAATCTCAAAATCTTTGAAACAAATTATCACGGGATTTTCAAACTCAGGTGATTTTTCTTCCAAATAACCGCTTTTGTACCTTGCATACCTGATAGGATTTGCAAATCTGGGCGACGAAAACTCATTATGAATCAGTGAGTGGGTCTTTGTCTTTCATTACAATCATCAACCAATCGTTGGTTAGACTTAATCGAGTCGAAATTTTGATCCTACTTTTAGCATCACTGTTCCATTCAACAATCCATTTTAATGCTAAAGAAAGTGAAAACGAAAATTTCGGGCATCAGAGTTAAAGTACGAATAAATTGTATTATCAGAATTAAACCTACATTCCCAATTTAAGCGCCTATTGCGTTATTCAAGGTTTAATACGGGACCAAAATATACTATAAATCACTATAAATAAGCACCTCGACTAGTGAGAGGTGACGAGACTCACTTTAATCAAGCATCCCGTTAACATCAGTACAGAAAGGGGTTTCAAATCGGTCTGCCACCTTCTCGCAGTAACCCCTGCCAACTATAATTGTTCTTGGCTATAGCTGCAGAGCAGTTCGAACCAGACGACTTTTTGTAATTGTAATCACCATATTGGATGTTCGACAAGTATGCAAAGTTTCATTAAAATCGGTGAGTTACACTTCCATAAGTCTCCTTGTAAGATCTTAACTGTTTCTCTGTGTGTTGGTGACTGACTGTTGGTCAGTGACATAGTTCATTCTCCATTGTTCCATTCTGAGAAATTCACTGACAGGAAAGAAACATTTGTTTCCAAAAACAAATATACATATATTGTAGTTACTCTTCCGAAATGTAACGCAAAAAAAGAAATGCAAAGTAGATACGTTACTTAAATTTTTTTAACGTGTTACCATTACAGTTACTTTGGAAAAAATGTAACGCGTTACTAGGAAATGTTACTGAAAAAGTAACACGTTACTTCCGTTACATTACTTCGCATCAGTGACTCATAGTGACAGGATATGTACTAATTAGACAGTAAATACCACCAAAAGTAATAGATCAGAACATACTGAACAGTACAGCAATGAGCTAATACTCCATAGCCAGGAATAAGAACAGCCACAATTTCGACAAAAGTGTTCGTATTTTCAGAGTTATGCACCTCCACAAAAGGCCAGCTTTCAACGTCTTCCAAGAATATAAGTCAGCCGACAGGACAATCCCGGACACGAACCTGAGAAGACCTTAGTTAATCGTAAGAACTACCACTATGGCCTACAGACCAGCAGAAGAAGATCGTCAACATATTTTACCTTAAGTACATCAATTCTGTATCCAGGGAAGCGACAGATGGTGACTGCAGGATATCTTAAAGTGCGACTCAGTTCTAATTGAACGTGCGTTGAAACTGGTGGGTCTTGATATTTTCCAAAGCACTGTAATAACTGTAAGATAAAGAAAACATTCTTAAAATAAAAGGTAATGAGAAATGAACCAGTAACTTTCCGTTTGTCTTTGCTTGTATCTATACTAAATTATGCAGTGTAAAACGAAACAATGAAGATTAATGTAAATGAAAACAAATGTGGAAGCAGGAATTCAGTCAGACTCTCCCAATGGGAGTGTTACCCAGGGATTCCGCCAGGATTTTCAGTTTGCGGGAGTGTAAAGTTAAAATTGGGGGGTGTAAATGAAAATTTTGCACGGTTTCTATCGATTTTTTACCTTAAAAATTTAAAAGTTGGTGGGGGTGCTCTCGAGGATTTGCATGGTGACACCCCCCCACAGAGGGGTTTGGCGGAATCACTGGTGTAACCCCTAAAAATCTCGAGTACACAATAAGTTTAAAATTTATAGTGTTGAAAATCGAATTAAACTCTGCAAAACTCCATTTTCATATCCCTAAATTTGGCTTTACACCCCCAAAACTTAAAATCCTGGGAGGATCACTGTGTTGGAGTCTAAATCCAGCATTATCAACAAGAATAACATTTAGCGTAGAGAAATTTAAGACAAGTGGTGAAATCAACAAGAGAAACAACCTAGTAATATTGAGTGTTATGATTTTTTCTAAATGTCTAATAGAATTTGTCGAAATTCCTGTCCACTCCATCGTACTTCATGTCTTACTGTATCCATATGTTATATATTCATCTCTTCTTTCAGATTTCTCCACATCTCAAGCTTTGTATAAAGGTAATCATTTTGAACAAAACTTGAACATCATTTTAAGCGTTAAGTCGTGCTATACTTCTGAAAACACAAAGCTTGGACCTATCACTGTGATCTAGTAGTGAATAAGATCGTGGATATTGTTTCAGGACCTTGGTTCGAGCCCCGTTTTAGGTCATCCTGACTGTAAAACACTTACTGCGAGACGACATCGGTCAGACGTGACAGAATTAAACCATAAATGTTATGTTTGTCTATCGAATGAAATGTGAAATAAATAAATAGGAAACAAAGAATTTACCATAGACTGGTGTGAATACTTACTTGTATAGTGACCACAGTGGTGCATACCAGAATAGCTAAATTACGAAGTACATTTTTTAGCTTGACACCACACATTCTTTTCTTGTTCAGGAATTTTCTAAATACGTTTTCTCTATCCTTTGATCGTTTAGTATGGTCTTCCATTTCTTGATTCGATTCATTCTTAACACCAGAACTAAGTCTAACATTTTGGAGCAGTAATATTTCCACAATTTTCTTGCTTTTTTGATTCAAGTTTTGTAAAGTATTCTCTTCCTTTTGTGGTAGAAATTTAACCTGCATCCTGTCCAGTTTGCGATATTTCGATCTCTACTGTGGAAATGAAAACTGCTCGTCATTTGTTTGACCCCCTCACTTCTTCTCTGTTTTATTTTACTCTTCATTTTTAATCACTGCTTTTTCTTTTATATCGAATCTGGTCATAAAACGAGGATATTGAATGCCATATTTAATGTTTTAGCCAGGTGTTCCTGACACTTTAACTAGATGCTGTCGAATGTGGTCTCTCTCTTTAGCGATTATGACTTTTCTCCTTGTTGGAAGTGGTATACAAAAGATGCGAAAGCAGATTAATTAAAAAAAAATCTAAAAAGAAAACAATCCCCATACACACTCACATGTCCTTACACTGCAAATCTGCAGCCGTAGCCAGTTATTTTAGGGTTATCAGATTAGGGAAAATCTGCTTTACTTCTACACAGCAATACAGGATAAATCCTACCCATGCATTCCTAGAGATGTTCTTTTTTAACCTGTATATACTTCTACATTGGAGATTTCCAGTCTCTAAAGATAGATGGCAGCGCTATCTACGTGTGTCTCCAACGGATTTCTTTCGTTGCATGAAATTACAGTGTTTCTCCTACGAATTCGAGCGTAGAGAATTCAAACTTTCAGAGAAGGAAGTTCAGAACCACTTCAAGAGTTCAATCCGTGCCGATTCTTTTATTTTTGTTCATTGTTATAAATTTGGAAATTCATAACAACAATTAAGTGATTTCAATAATGAAGAAAAACGAAAATAAAAATTCGATACGGATAGAAAGAACTCTTAAATTGGTTATGAACTTTCTTCCCTGCAAGTTTGAACTCTCTAGGGCTTGAATTTGAAGGAGTAGCATTGAAATTTCCTGCAACGAATAAGTTCTGCCACCTATCGCTAGAAATCGATGCTTTACAATAATCTTATTTAAATGTTTTCAGGAAGTTACATCTTTTATATTATTATTAAGTTTTTGCCTTTGTAGCGTCTATCTATTACCAATGCATTTTTGTAACAACAATAATAGACAGTATTGTTCAACACCAAGTGGTCCTACAATGTGGAAAGAGGATCAGCTGTTCAACAGAGATGTGATTAAAATGCTATCTACCAAGTGTTGCTTGCAGAGGTTGTCTAAAAGAAGAAGGGAAATTACGCACTAGAAGGAAGACAACAACGTTAAAAGAAAGTAATTACAAAAATTGAAAACAAAGTTATGTTTACGTTTTGAGACGAAAGTTTACCTACTTAACCCTAGGGGGTCTATAAAATGTCCACACTTTTGAAATTTCGGTTTTTCATCTTGAATTTGTGTGACTTCCTGCTCCATATGTTTATTTTGTGTCAGTAAGTTCCTAAAATAATACTTTCCATGGGACAAGTCTTTTCCTTCCGTTTTCTTTCTGAATAATATATGAAAATACCATCGACCTCCACTAATACGATACTGGACTGACTGCAGCCATTGAAAATTTCATGAATATATAAAGCCAGGGAGCGGAGAGGAAACTTTATCTCGTTTGTCCACTTCCAGTCTAAACCAATATGGACCAAATTTTCGATTCTAACTCAGTTTTTTACGCTTGATATCGCTGAGTGGCCCGTTTTTGTATTTATGTCTTAATTCTTGCACAAAAAAACGTAAGTATTATTTGCAGCATTTTCTATTGTATGCAGAGTGCGGTATACTCTTTCATGAATAACTCAGGAATTAAGACTTGAATCAAAAAACGGGCCACACAGCGATATCAAGCGTATAAAACTGAGTTAGAACTGAAGATTTGGTCCACATCGGATTAGACTGGAAGTGGACAAACGAATTTAAATATTTGCTCTGGCGTCTATCTTTCAACACTAAGTAGTTACTCCAGTATAGTTTACGTAGAGCTCGATGGAAAATACCGATGGTGTACACAAAATCCCCCCCCCCCCCCCACCGGTCCAATTACGGACCTCAAATTTTAAGAAATTTTTGTTTATGTACAACCTTTAGCTGCCAACTGTGCAGATATATAATAGACAAATGACTGTCTACAACTTTACTACTAGCTGTGGAAGGGAGACACTCTTTTTATAACAGATTTATCTGTTGTGAACAACGTGTACTAAATGCAGCGGATTTGTCTGTGGAAAGCATAATGAGAAAGTAAACACAATTGCTGTCAGCTCAAAATGATGATTCAGATTGACTACCATACAAACAGGTAACCTGACAGGACAAGTTACACCTTTCAAAATCAGTGCAATAAAACCAAGTCAATTGTCTGTAGTATTTACATACAAATCAGCATATATATTTGCAAGCATGCAAGCAAATATATATCAGAAGAAATTATATAATAATAATAATAATAATAATAATAATAATAATTCACAGCCATATTCAATCCACTACCGGATGAGGCCTCTCCCGGAGGGAGAATTTGGTCTACTGCTCCCTCGCTGACCGGACGTGTTGGGAGAGGAGAGCCGAAGTTCTCAATTGTGATCGCCACTGTTTTTTATTCAAAGCAGGTCCCCAATTGTCCTCACGATGCTGTTTCAACACCAACATTCTGAGCCTCCACCGGGAATCGAATACGGGACCGCTCAAATTGAAGTCGAGCGAGCTACATATTAGATATACATAAGCTGTATTTGTTAATAAGACTAACTTTCACACAATTAACACCTTGCTAGAATACAATATTACAGTGGCCATTTTTATCCCCCCTGGTCCACGGTGAAACCCGCTGAAGCATGGTCCTCCTAGGGTTAAACAAAACTAGAAAGACCTTCAAAACGCCGTGACTGGTCGATGTAACTACTGAAAATGAGGGATTACAATCACTTGTTAATTTTTTTGGCTTTCGTGAGGGAGAAAAGTTTCAGAATTACGATTTCTATCAGGATTTTCAATTTGAGTGTGTAAAGTCAAAATTGGCGAGGTGTGTGAAAATAGTTTTGCATTGTTTCTGTCGATTTTTAAGCGTAAAAAAATTAAGTTAGGGTTTCATAATCGAGAATTCCGGGAGGTGACACCGCTTGTTAGGTGATTCTGTCAGAATCCTTGTACAGAATAAGAAAGCCAAGCTGAGTTGAAGTGAACATCCGCTTCAAACATTTAATAATTAAACGTAACATAAGTAGATAACTCCGGGAAAATTTTAGGAGAATTTATTATGCTTTGTAAGTTCTGTGCAATAATTCTGCCAGACCCCGTCGGTGGGGGTCACCTCCCCAAATCCTCGAGTACACACCCAACTTTACATTTTTTACGGTCAAAAATCTATACAAAACAGTGGAATATCCCACCCACACCCTCCTAATTTTTACTTGACCCCCCCGAATTTGAAAACCCTGACGGAATCCCTGGTTCTCTGTATCAAATATAACAGTTATTTAAAAATTACAGATAGAATTAAAAATACTGAAGGACCAACATTGTGAAGTAGTTGAACGTTTCTGATTTTTGATGAGCAATATAGTGGATCCTAACGGAAATATCAGTCTTTTATGAAAAATAATGAAGTGATACCAACTCACAAAGTTTTCGTTATGGTGAGACTACCAAGTTTGTAAATATGAAACCGGATTTTGTGCATAGACGGCGTTAGCTGTCACTGTGGTTACCGTAAAACTGCGTCCTTGGCGCCACTTGCTTGTTTTGACTGACAACCAGACAAGTTTCATGTCATAGTGTAGTGTTTAATAGCGTTGAACATGGCGCAATTTGTACCTACAAACTACGATGTGCGGACAGCATTGATTTTTTACCATTTGAAGAAAACTGCTGCAGAATCGCATCGCATGCTTGTCGAAGCTTACGGAAATCATGCTGTTGGTAAGTCACAGTGCTATGCGTGGTTTACAAAATTTAAAAGTGGCGATTTTGACGTTAGAAACGAAGAACGTGGAAGACCACCGAGAAAGTTTACAGATAGCGAATTGCAAGCTTTGTTGGATGAGGATGACGCTCAAACGCAACAACAACTCGCGGATCAATTAAATGTGACAAGAGAAGCTGTTTCTATACGTTTAAAAGCCATGGGCAAGATTTAGAAGGTGGGAAAATGGATTCCACATGCATTGACTGAACGACAGCAGGAAAACCGAAAAACCACTTGCGAAATTCTGCTCGACAGGTACAAAAGGAAATCATTTCTCCATCGAATTGTGACTGGTAACGAAAAGTGAATCTATTTCGAGAATGCTAAGCGTAAAAGATCATGGGTAGCTCCAGGAGAACCGGCGACATCGACTGCAAGACCAAATCGCAATGGACGGAAGACAATGCTTTGTGTTTGGTGGGATCAGAAGGGAGTGATCTATTATGAACTGCTGAAACCTGGCGAAACCGTTAATAAACAACGTTACCGACAACAAATGATCGATTTGCATCAAGCTTTATGTGAAGAACGACCAGAATATGATCAAAGACAACATAAAGTGATTGTGCTTCACGATAATACACCCTCCCACACAGCAAAACCGATCAAGGAAACGATTGCGACGTTTGGCTGGGAAATCCTTCCGCATGCGGCTTACTCACCAGGCTTGGCGCCTTCCGATTTTCACTTATTTGTATCCATGGGACACGCACTTGCTGACTAGTGCTTCATATCATACGAAAATGGCTTGATGACTGGTTTGCGGTACAAGAGGCACAGTTTTTTCGTCTGGCATCAACACATTGCCGGAACGATGGCAGAAATGTATCGCTAGCGATGGCCAATACTTCGAATAAAATAGTTCTTAGCATTGTCATCCAATCACTATGTCTTTTCTGTACATAAATTCCGGTTTCATATTTACGCACCTGGTACTCACTCAGAGAATACTTTTAATCTTCCTTCAAAGAAAGAACTTCATACCTTTCATGCACTGAACTACACAATTACCAACTTTTGAAAATGATATTTGTGATAGTTTTCGGAATGAAGAGATCTCGAATCGTATCTTGTTGCATATGTCGGTATCTTGAAGAGTTGATATGCTCAGAGGATTCTCAAATCATTACAAAAGCAGATTGTATAGTACACCGTAACAAAAGCGAATTCCGATCTTGCACTGCTATATATTCACAGTGAAGTGATCGATCAGAATGGCTTCAAATTTGGAATTTGCTAAGATGTAAGAAAGGTTTTTAGAGATACTTTGCTTTATATGTGAAATATTTTTATTGTAAGTTCTTAAGCGGCCGATTGATAGTGCTTTGTTTTAGCAATTAGAAGTTCCTGGAAATTATCCCAGCACCGCCAATCCTGACTGAGATTTTTCCAGTTTTTCTGTCCCACTAAGCAAATGTCGGGATAGTACCTACAAACTAGGCCCTGGCGAATCACCTTCAAACATCCTCTCCCCCGCGTTCTTCCGTCCTGAGCCTGAGATGCCTAAATGCCATAAATACATTCATTTTAATTCTTTGTTTGTTAAATCCTCTTCAACTCAAATTCGCGACTCTCACAATATATGTAGAGGCCACGCGATGTAATCAATCTCAGACCTCAAAATAGCTAAATCCAGCCATGGTTAATATTTGTCGGTAAGCCAGGGCAAAAATGGAGAAGTATATTTGAATTTGAGGGCTACAGTCACTAAAAATTTGTCTAAATTTCTTGAAATTTGAGTGAAAGTTGAATTGGAAACTGATTTTAAAAAATATAAAAATGTAAGCCACACACCTTGGATCAAGAGGATGTTGATATTCCAGGTGGATTTTGTTCAAAAATGGTATCACGTTGTCCGCGCAACGACTTGAATCGCGGCTTTATCTGATTTTCAAGACCGAAATCCGCTACTTCTTAAATCAAGTAGCTCCCCAATAACATCCACTATAGCATTGGAAAAGAAACTTTTTCAAGCTTATTGCAAGCTTGCTATATTAAGTGTAAAAGCTTGTATCAAATTTGTCATAATAAGTCTGCAAGCTTAAATGAAGCTTGAATCATACTACTTAGCACTTGACAAGTTTCCTGCAAGCTTGTCATATCAAGCTTGTTAGAAGCAGCGTGAAACAGATTTTTATTGACAGTAGCGGTCAAATACATCAACACAAGAGTGTACGTCAATTTTCAATCAAACTTACAATTCCAAATCAACTTAGTATCAATTACAAACTTGTGATCAAGCTTGATCCAACAATCATCACTACACAAACGAAAATCGAGCTTGTCATAAGCATGCATGCTAAGTGAGATACGGTGTAAACGAATACAGCGTTTAAGGCATATTGGATCCTCGTACTTATAAGTAACTTTAAGTTGCTTCTTAAAGAGAAGTTTAAAATAAATTTAACTACTAATTTGTGTATTGTTTAATCTCATTTGAGGTCACGTAGCCTCACTAACGCCATGTCGTGGCAAACCACAGCAACAGATTAAATGGCAACATTTTGTTATCTACAGCGTCAAAAAAAATCCGTTATTGTTCGCTATATCATTATTTATCGTGACTGTCTCTATTTTTTGGGTTATGTGTGCAAGATACGTGAACGTTTTGCAGTATAACGAGCTTTTCGTGTCTATATTAAACAACATAATTTTTACTTTCCATGTATTACTTATGCAGCAATTTTGACTATTTTTTTTCTTTCAGTTTCTAATATATCTTTTCTATAAAACAATGCCTTGGTTCCCTCTTGTTTGCTGAGACCAAATATGTCTTTTTGAGTTCAATTCACTCTCTTTCCTTCACTATAGATATAGTTCTGGATAAAAATGAATGACGTTTCAACAAAAGCCGTTGCACCTCTAGTTTTTTGTCTCAAATAAATCTTGTTTGAAAACACCTGTGTAAACATTGCCAGTCGTGTGTACACGAAAGATGTGTATACATACCTTTATTGTATTAAAACGTACCGATGTCTTTGTCCCAAGGCATAATATATTAAGTGATTGTTTTTTGTAGTATTGGCTTAGGCGGCAGGTGATATTCTCCATTCAAGTAAGCTTTCATCGTATATATATATATATATACGCGCTTGAAATCGATTGTGACCTGATAAAGAGAGAACGCACATCCCATTCATTTTATGTTTTTTTTTTAATGTCAAATCACGTCTACTAATAAACTCCAATTTGCTCGTTGTATCAACAGGTGGCAGCTTAGTAAAGCTGACTTCACATTCGTTCCAGGATAGCAAGTTCAGTATAAATAATACATGGAAAATCATCATTATTTTTTTAAAGTCTTGTGCAACATGTGTCTCGCTCAAACTATAATAAATGGTAACAATCGATGTGTGTACCATCAATCGCTTTTAGAACTCGAAGATCAATTATCTGCTACTTGTGGTAGGCTTTCCCGAATTTTTCTCTTCAACAACCACCAAATTCTTTCGAACAAGTTTGGGCATTAATGAAATTACTCTTTCTCTTACGATTGAGTGACGTGGTAGTATCTCAAGCTTTTGTCAGATGGCATTACGAGTTTTATCGACACTGCTTCCCTCTTAAGATTAATAACGGAAACAGTCGCAATGATCCATCTTATTCTCCTTCATTCATGCATAATTAGTTAAGTAACGCAAAAACGAAGGTAAAAATAAGATTAATAAGTTAATAGGTTTGTATGTAGAAGATTTACAAATTATAAGAATTATTCGAAACAAAGCGTAATTCAAATTACATTTTCAAGTTTGTGCCCAAAGTTTTATTAAATAAATTATTTCTACGTCGATTTAAGACAAACTTTTAATTTTGGATGTATGGGTACATACGAGAGAGATTATGTAAAGACGAACTCCGCATAAACCGGACGCCTATGGCTCAGTTGGTTTCGCTTTCGTAATAGTTATATGCCATTGAGATTTTCCTCCTCTCGTCCATAACTGCGAATAGCATGAATCAACATACATAGGGTAGAAATACGTTAAATTAGGAGCGGGGAATATACACAATTTTTAATCTATTCCCTCTGCTTTTCCTCCAGCAGTATTAGCCCAACTTACTCTAGCAAGCTCCCACACCTTCCTCTCCTGACTTGATAATTTACCCGATTTTGGCACACATTATAAATAAAACATTTTTTCCCCATTAAGATCTACAGTAGGAAACATTTCTTTCCCCGATTTGACCCACATTATGAAAGAACTGATTTACGATAATTTTGAGTTGCCGAAATGGAATGATTATATCCAATGGCAAGAACGCGTTGATTGACAACCCTAACACTAATGCCTTGTTTACATTACTAACATCTTACCAGGGTTGACGTTAACCGAGATCATTTTAGTATTGGAAACGCAAGTTACCGTTAACGCGGATTTCAAATTTAACCAGCGTCAACTTACGATGCTTATCTTCTTACATTAGTAATGCTATGTTTATGCCTTGTTTAAATTACTAAGATTGTTATGATAGTAAAATCGTGGTTGAAATAATTCCGTTTAGACTACGGAACTTAGTTATTGTGCTTGTAATGCCATTGTAAGTAAAGAAACGCTTAGAGTAAGTAATCTCCTTTTTCCATACTCTAAGGTTACACGGTAGAGGTTTAAATTATCAAATAATGAACACAAATGAATTGATTGTAGAGTAACATTTTGTAGATTAGTTCTGCCATTATTCTTTTATACTTTAGAAGTGATACGCACCACTAGGATTTTATATATTTCGATAAATAAAGAAATAAAATCACGAAGTGAGCTGCGCTTAACGGCCATCTTGCATTTAGATAACTAACGTAAGAAGATAACTGTCGTAAGTTGACGCTGGTAAAATTTGAAATCAGCGTTAATTGTAACTACCGTTTACATTACTAAAATAATCTCGGTTAATGTTAACCACGGTAAGATATTAGTAAACAAGGTATAATCTAAACGGAAGTTAGGCGTTAAACAAGGCTCACTTCGTGAGATAATTTCATTCGTCATCGAAATATATAGCATCCTAGTGGTGCGTATCACTTTAATAGTATAAAGGAATGATGGTATAGCTAATCTATAAAATGTTATACTATAAAAAATAATTTCTGTTCATTATTTTATAATTTAAACCTCTAGCGTGTAACCTTTTCCTTACTCCCATGATACTCATATAGATGGCAGTACAAGCACGATAACCTAGTTAAATTACGTAGTCTAAACATAAGTTATTTCGACCATGATTTTTACCATCGTAACAATCTTTATAATCTAGACAAAGCATGATAGTTTGTTCGAGTGGGTTGTTCTACTTGAACTAGTGTACACTAGGGTACACTTTACGTTCGAGTGAGTGGTTCTTCCTGTTACCTCAACTGTTCTGATGGCCGGTGTGAACGCAAGACTGCAAGTAGTGTAACCCAAGCACTTTCATCTCCTTCTCGAGAACGAGTGTAGATGAGTCCAGACAATTGACTGTCGTGCTGTGTTCTCAGTGTAAGGGCGAGGGACAAGAATACAGATGGCGTTACGTGCTAGCAGAAGGAAACAAGCGCTTGTCCGTTCGATCGAGAGATGGCGTCACTTCTAATAACACAGTTCTGTACTACCTTATACTTCCAGCGCATAGTAAACACTGAGCAGACCCACCCGAACAAACCTTAACATTAAGTCTCACGATATGACTTATCCTGATAGTTCAAATAGTTAATTTATGAATGAAAATAAAATAGTGGTGACAAATTAAAGTAATAGAGATATAAAATTTAGTCTCATAGTTTGTAAAGTTATCGGAATACATTTCGTGAACATTGCTACTTGCAAATAAGGTGTTTTAGATTGTGTAATTTCTTTGTGTTGTGGACTGCAGCAATAGGAAGCTCCGAGCGTGTTATGCAGGAAGCTGAAAGCAGAATTGCTAGATGTGAGCTAGTGATGTAATTCAGCTCATGTAAGCCTCTGAAATAGTCACAGCACAAGAAATAAAGGAGACCGTTAAACAACAGAGTAAATTACGTCGAGAGAGACATCTATCGATGAACTAAAACTTTTCCAAGGCAGGAAAAGAAATATGATACACATTCATCAACAGACGCCGCTCTTGTTTAATATCTTCTTCTTTCTTCTTTTGTTTGGTAGACTTTATTTACAATGTTTACTATTTGGACGTATTATCATTTGGTAAAAAAAATACCCTTGAAGCCAGAATTTTGGGCACGTACCAAATAACTCCCGCAAGCACATCTTAGCAATATTTTATTCGAGAGTGCCGCTCCTGTCTCAATTATGCAGATCAGGTAAGGAAGATTATTAATTCTTTTTGTCTTAGTTGATCATGGATATTATTAATCTCATCTCTGGAATTTAGCCTTACATATTTACTCTGTGGAATATTCTTTTTCAATTGCAGATTAGTCAGGATATGATTAGATACTATCGTGTTAAATATCATATATTACTGTAAGTAATGATCAATAAAGCAATTACATATTATACAACTTGCACATTTGTTGTTCGTGCTAAAGTTTTGGTCATTTCGAAAGAGACTGCCAGTAGAATACAGAGAGCAGTCGCGTTTGGTGCAAGAGGAATACTGTTCATCTGTGGACTCCTGTTCTTGGCCTGTAAGTATTCAACATATCCCAAAAAATTGCTCTTCATTTGAATGCTCTTATAATCAATGCTAACTGTTGAAAGATTGCGTTAATCCAATAGGCCAGAATATGTAGGTTAGGTATCGTAACTAAAGTTCAACCCAAATGTATCGAACAAGAATCCAGATCCAGTACCAGATTCACAATTAATGAGCTAGTCATTTCGTTAAAGATGTGTTCACTAGAAATACTAAATGTGATGATATGAAACTACTTCATTATTGACGTTTTACTCTATATTCCTTGACCTACGTTGCGTTTCATAGTAACCGATAAATAAATATGTTTTTGATTTAGTTCAAAAACTGTTAACAATGTAAACAATGGCTAGTTAAGCTGTAATTTGTATGTCGATGATAGGAAGGAATGATTGAGAGGATTCTACTACAGATACCGCAAGATATAGGTTGTTTATGTTAAGTAAAGAATGTTTATTGTAATAATTTAATGATTAAACAATTCCCTGAAATAAAAGGACCTATTGACTCTCGATTTATGAAGTTTACTATGGTAGCTAAATGGTTATTACTAGAAGAATGTGCTATTTAAGATAGGATACGACTATTATTGCTTTTGTACGTTATATGAAGATTAAGTTTAGACGAGAATAGTTAGTTCAGATACTCATCTTCATATTAGATTACATCATAACACTAAATAATAATAACACATGGAACATAATTATTTTAGGATTACCAAGTATTTGACATACTCCCTGAGTTGAACCAAGGAATACAAGACCATAATCAGAAAAGGAGATTCAATAAACATCTTCAAACATTCTGAGATATAATGTAAGTCTTCTTGACAAGATATCTACATGAAAATACATAATCATTGAGGACTTCGAAATAATGGTCATATACGAAAGAACAACCGCATTCATTCATGCACTGAATAAGTCTTGAAACTTCCAGAATTTAGAACTCCTCTGCCCAAAGCATTCAGCCTGTAACACAAGTCATATGGTCTGAATACAAAGGCTTTTGTTCTGGGTTCGAATCCCGGCTATGAAATTGTTGTTTATGTGTTCAAAATTTAATAAAGACATTTAATCAGAAGAGGTTGATGTGGGACTACAAAAACAAAGTGTATGATCATAATAAACACAAGCTTTGCCAAATTATTTTCCCCATCAACCAAAGAGAGTGATGGGATGTAGAAGGGAATAGGATTTTATAAATTGCTAGTAATACATTATATTGTGCACATTGTTCAATATTGTAATTTTTAAAAGATTATTTATTACATATAACTTTGTTGGACACAACTTTCAGAATTTCTGACCAACTTTTTCTGCTTCATCTTGTTTCGTCATTTTGTCTTCCTTTCTGCTGGACATGATTTCCACTATTTTTTCAAAAATCTCCACAATTCCAATGACAGACACACCCAATACAAATCCCAACGAACCTCCAGCATCTGCGAAAAACTGGGTAAAATCGTACGACCATGTTTCAACCTGTCGTTGTATGAACTTGTAACTGTAGAAAATGGACGCTGTGCTGTACTTTGGGATAGCTCCGTATTGTCTTCGAACGATGTAACTGTTGTATTGGAGTTTCGTGCAACGAGGTTTACATTTACAAACGTTTTCAAACATGCTGTAGTCATTAGAGTAAACTATAATGTTCTTTGTATCAGAATAATTTGAACAAATTGGAAAATCCATCTTAGGCATCCATGGTCCTCGGCAACCAACTTTCTTGGCTATTTGATAGAATCTGCACTCCTCTGAACACTGTGAATAAACAATAAAAGAACACAATTTATCAACAATGTTGATTTCTATCTGTATAAAATATATACTAGACATAAAAGATTCTTTCAAAAGTTATTTATATTATTACTGGCACATAGAAAGCGCAAATTATAAAGGTTTCACTTTTTGGTCATCTTGATAATGTAGTGCTCGAACATTATACAGGTTTAAAGAGACAACAATTGACATAATTTGTTGCAACTACTTCCTACTCTTGTAGACAGAGAAAATTAAAACCGTTATACAGAAAAGTCTCTGGCAATCTAGTCTTGGAAGATAAATATAAGATGTATACAGATATCAGCAAAGCATTTGATACTGTACAACCTCATTTATTGTTGAACAAATTATATAGCCAGTTCAATCTATCTAATAAAGCCTGTAAATGGTTTCGGAGTCACCTACATAATAGAATAATAAGCACAAAATTTGGTAATACTATATCTAAATGTGCAGATATAAAAATTGGGGTACCACAGGGATCAATCCTTGGTCCACAACTATTCAATTTATTCATCAATGATGTTCCACTATCTGTGAAAAATATGGAGGTTTACTTGTAAGCTGATGATTGTCTCTTATTCTGCTATTCTAATTCTTTAGATCAATTAACTCATACTATTGAAACAAACATCTCGAGCGTGCTTAACTGGTATAACACAAAATAATCTAAAAGTTAACACAGCAAAAATACAAGCATTAATCTTATCAACGTACAACTGCACACGTTCTATAATTGAGAGAGAACTTCAGAGTGGAAACGATAAGTTATTTACAAGTAATTCGTTGAAATATCTAGGCATACCCATTGATTGTAAACTTCCCCTTACCCAGCATTTTAAAAATGGAAGATCTAATGCTGCGCCGAAAATCAAGATTCTTCAGTACATAAGCAATTATCTAGCTATGACTCACATAATTAAATACTATATCTCGTATGATAAGTCTATTCTTGAGCACTATGGTGCAGTTCTGTACGGAATCAACCAAAACAACATAAAAAATATTGAAAGAATGCAGAAATGTAATCAAATTCGGATCCCGGGCTCCTTTAATTCTGTAATTGATCGCTTTGAATGGGTCTCTTTAGTGAAAGCTAATTGTAGATGGCAACACCAGCGCTCCCGCACTTCGCTTTCCGCTTCTCATTTGTTCTTCCATAAGAATAGCATTGCAGGAACGAAGGTTTATTTACAATTTTTCCCTTAAATATTTTTTTATTGTATTGCGTTTAATTATAACGTTCGAATCGTGAAAAAAAAAACATTTCAAGAATCCTTTCCAGCCAAGAATGACTTCTGAATGCTCAACTTGGACTTTAAAATCTCTTAAAGAAGAATTGAGAAGACGACGTGCTCTGGTTGTAATGTAATTTTGATGGAATCTTGAGTCGAGAATACGAGTGCAATGGTGGTCACCCAGAAACAACGTTAACTGTGATTACGAAAGCTCGTTTTTTCTCTGTACAAATTTATGTATTACCGGTACTGTTCCTTATTCCTCCACTTTTGTATATAGAAAAAGGGTTATACACAGGGACATGCGCTCAATGACTACCTAGCACTCTAGCAGTAGGGGCTATGATAATGCGATATGATCCGGTAATTCATATATCAATTTTATCATCTTTATATGAGCAGTGACAATGGCGAACAGGTTATCTCCCAGGATTTTATTTAGGGGATGCAAGTAGAGTTGAAAAAAGTTCTATCAATTTTAAACCGTAAACATTTTTTAATTGGAAGGTGTGCTCGAGAATTTGGGGGTGACATCCTCCTTCCGTTTGGGGGCTATATAGCAGAATTCAATTTTGATGTACTTATATCCCGTGAACTTACACTATAAAACATTACAAACTCATAGATCATTTCCTCAGCGTAACGTAACAACCTATTAGCAATTTTGTTCATCTGTTAGAGCTTTACCCAAATATACTTGTAATGAACACGCTTTTATACATTATGTGCAGAGAGTCAACACAAACATACTGTGTATGTTATGTGTAGTGATTCTGCCAACCCCCATGTGGGGGGTGTCACCTCCCAAAACCTTGAGTACATACAGATGCTTATCAAAATAATGGAAACACCTGTAGTTGGCAACACGTCAGATGTATGGGTTGGCAGTGGTGTCGTGGCGACCGCAGCGCCGGACTGCTGGTGGTGGTGTGTTAGGTCGGTCTCCATACTACGTCAGGCGTCGTGGAACAGGAGTGTGCAGTGGCTGCAGCAGACGGAGGTAGTGTAAAATGGGAGACCTCTCAGAGTTTCAAAGAGGGCAAATTGTTGGTGCGCGGTTATGTGGAGTGAGTGTGACGGCAGTGGCTAGTGTGTTAGGTGTGTCGCCAGGGACAGTGTCGAAGGTGATGACGGCCTACACAACACACGGGAAAACCACATCGGGGAAGCGGAACAGTGGGCGGAAGAAAAGCATCAGTGACAGGGCACGCCGGGTATTAAAGCGCATTGTCACGCGGAACCGTCGTGCCACTGCGGCGCAAGTGACGGAGGAACTCAATCAGCACCTCCCCCAACCTGTTTCGACAATCACAGTCCGCCGCGAATTACATGACATGAACTTACGGGGTCGTGTTGCACGGGCCAAACCTCTCATCAGGGACCAGAACGCTTTAGCACGCCGCAAATGGTGCCGCGACCATGCAACTTGGACCGTTGACGACTGGAAACGTGTGGTATGGTCGGATGAGTCACCATTCACCCTATTCCAAACCACGGGCCGTGTTTATGTGTGGAGAACGCCCAAAGAAGCGTATGATCTGCAGTGTCTCCGCCCAACTGTGAAACATGGCGGCGGCACGGTGATGCTGTGGGCCGCAATATCATGGTTTTCATTGGGTCCTGTGGTCACACTTCGCGGACGCATCACTGCCAACGATTATGTCGCAATTTTAGGAGACCACTTGCATCCTATGGTCCGGATGTTGTTCCCGGACAATGACGCCATATTCCAGGATGATAATGCACCCATTCACACAGCTGGAGTTGTTGCTGCGTGGTTTGAGGAACATCGGGATGAAGTTCAACATCTCCCCTGGCCCGCCCAATCCCCAGATCTCAACATAATTGAACATCTGTGGTCCATCTTGGAAACACGACTCCGGCGACGATTTCCACCTCCATCCTCTCTCACAGAACTGGCCGATGCCCTGCACGAGGAATGGTGTAATATTCCACTTGCTACCATTCACGACCTCTATGCCTCCATCCCACGTCACATCAAGGCTGTTCTGAAGGCGAAAGGTGGCCCGACACTATATTAATCTGGTAAGTTGCACTTTCGTTCAGGTGTTTCCATTATTCTGACAAGCATCTGTATATACCCTATATGTATGCCTTATACAGTTGCAATATATAGAACTAGCTAACCGTTTTCCTCACCACTGATATCTCTTGTGCAATGCATAGTTTTGTTAAACGTTCTGAGAAAATAGTGTATCCAATCACAATATATGCACCAAAACCACGTTATTGTGATTACTGCACAAATTGTGTATTACTGTTCTCCACAAACTATTATTTATTATAAGAAAATGTAAACTCAATAGATACCGAAGAGGATGTGGTTGTGAAATTGACAGTTATGAGCAGGGACAAAATAGAACAAAGCGGGCGGTGAATTTGTAAATCTTTAGCAAATTATGTATTTTGGGCCATTTTAGTAGCTAATGATTTCAGCCTTTCTCGATTGCGTTAGCTGTTATCCACAAGCATCCATATCCCAGCCGGCGTTAGATCCCATAACTTGGAAGATACTGACCTGACGCGGCACACCAAACGGCCACTGCTGTCGACATTCTCGATTCCACCAATATTTTCAGTTTGGAGGGGTGTAGTCAAACTTGGGAGGGGTGTAAGTGGAATTTTGCACGGTTTCTATTTTTGGCCGTACTCATTTTAAGTTGGGGGTGTACTCGAGAATTTGGAAGGTGACACCTCTTACATGGGGCTTCACAGAATCAGTAGACAAAACGTGTACAATCTCGCTAACGTTTGTACTGACTCTACACATAATGTATAAGGGCGTGTACAAGTATATTTGCGTAAGGCACTAACAGATGAACAAAATCGCTAATGGGTCTTTAAGTTACGCGGAGAAAACTATCTATAAGTTTGTAATGTAAAAATGGACTCGTAAGTAAATTTCCTCATTTAATAGTGTTTTATGATGTGGCGTTTATAATATAAACTTTTGTACAGTACAAGGGGTGAAGGGGGATATAAGTACATCAAAATTGAATCTTCGCTATCAGGATTCAGCTCTATATTCCCCCTTTCCCAAACAAGTAGAGTGTTACCCTAAATTCTCGGGTACACCTTCCAATTTAAAAATGTTTACGGTTTAAAATTGATATAAATTTTTTCAACTCTACTTGCATCCCCTAAATAAAATCCTGGGAGATAACCTATTCGCTATTGCCCCTGCTCATATAAAGGTGTTAAAAATGATATATGAATTACCGAATCATATCGCATTATCATAGCCCCTACTGCTAAAGTTCTAGGTAACCATTGAGCGCATGTCGCTGTGTATAACCCTTTTTCTATATACTAAAAAGGGGGAATAGGGAACAGTACCGGTAATACACAATTTTGTACGGAGAAAAAACGAGCTTTCGTAATCACAGTTAACGTTGTTTCTGGGTGACCACCATTGTCCTCATATTCTCGACTCAAGATTCCACCAAAGTTACATTACAACCAGAGCACGTCGTCTTCTCAATTCTTCTTTAAGAGATTTTGGAGACCAAGTTGAATATTCAGAAGCCATTTTTGGCTGGAAAGGATTCTTGCAACGTTATAATTAAACCTCAATACATTAAAACGATATTTTAGGAAAAATTGTAAATAACGCTTCGTTTCTGCAATACTATTCTTATGGAAGATGCTGAAAGAGACGTGTGGGAGTGCTGGTGCTACCACCATCGGAAACATTTGGCAGTGAACAGCCCCATTAAAGTCAATGACCGTTAAACACGATGATGTAGGAAGTCAACGGAATTCCTCAAGGAATACCCTTATCGTCTATCTTATTTAGTTTAGCAATAACTCCTTTAGTTTCTCTTTCACCAGTACGTTGCCTAGGTGAAGAAATTCCGTATTTTTTCTTACAACACAAGACATGTTGATAACTTATTCTATTTGTTCCTACGCCAACAGGAATCAACCCAATCAGCAAATCGGAAGCGGTCCAGTGGCGGCCCACTTGCGACGTTTGGCGGCCCTCCGGCGAGCCTCACCTGCGGCGCGGATACCGGGGCGATAAAATCGTCATCTATTACCCGGCTACGGGAACAAGGCGACTCTCAACTATGACCCGACAGTTTGCCGACTGTTCCCACCTTGTTCCCGCGGAGGCAACAAGGCGGGCAAAAGTAACACATATTGGTATATTGGACACATATATATAATATATAGGACGCAGTGGTAATCGATATTAAGTTACTCTTTTCGCATTGTCTTCGCTGTTATTTATTTCGTAGTTAGTAAAGTTCTTCAGGGTTTGCGATGGGATTCGTGCCTCCGACTGTCAGCGCAAGATTTAGAAGTCTGATGCCTTAACCACTCGGCTATACTGGTCTTCCAGCTGGGTGTTTTTTCATACCTATTGTCGTACGACACACGTCACGCATGCGCGTATAACTTTCGGGCACGAAGCGCCTCGCACAAGCGGGCCACCAGACTGTTACTCGTGTGTCTTCGGCATTTAGGCAGGAGTCTGATATTTAACCAACACCCTGCATCAACGAAACGACTCCCGGTCGCGGGCAGTATGCTTCACCCCGACGATAATCCAACTGCAATCGGCAAAGGGGTGGCGATCGCGAGGAAAACAATCACTCCGCAAAAAAAATACATCTATCAAAGGAAACACATAGCACTTGTACCCCTCTCAAAGACATTCCCTTTTCATTTTACAGCAGTCGTTCTCACTAATTTTTAGCGGTGAACAACGTGCAAAACGTATCACTGTACAGCAGGTGGCCCGATGGCGGCCGGGCTTCGTCTCGCAGAAAACGACTCCCGACTATTCCCCGTGGGTTGGGCCGCTGAAACTCCGCGACAATTGCTGATAGGGAAGTCATTCTTTTGATATTGCAAACCACCGAAGAATATAGCGGTGTTTCAGGGTCCTGAACCAGCAGAAAACAAAATAAATGTGGCACAATTCTACTACTGAAATATACTACCAACCTTTTTTCTGACACTTTTCCGTTTCTGTGTATTTGGACGTACATTGGATACGCAGCCTTCAATAATCTTGTGGTCTCACGTACAATGTATAATTAGGAGTAGTGCTATGACGTAACCCAAGCTGGTTAACCCATTATACGAACATTTAATACGTGACGTCAGAGTTAAGACTACTTGCTTATATTAGTTTTGTTATGAAGCCCGGTTTGTGGTAGATGTCAATAAGTAAAGTACGATGCATTTAATTACGATTTTGCTAATTTTGAAATAGCCAGGGAAAGCTATTGTATGTTTCTGTAATTCAATATCAAGAAGATCATTTCTACGCTTAGAAGAAATATTGGAAAGGTAAATAATTTTCCGTTAAAATAACCTATTAATCGATGTTGCTATTAATAAAGTAGAATGAACGAGATTTCCATTACTTCATTTTTATATACTGAATAAAGTAAGCGGGGATGAAATGCCCCCTTTTTTATATTTTTCTTATTTATGACTATGAATGGAAATCTATAGGGGAAAAACATACCAAATGGGTGGTACATCTTTCAGTATTTCTGCCTGGACGCTAGATTATGTAGTGTTATATACTGTAGGAGACACACTAATGTTTGTAAAGTAAGAGCGATATGTGCATAGTACCCCATCATCCGGGTAAAACGTCCACCGTTGTGTGGTAATATGCCCATGCATAGCAACACCTGAACAAGGTGGTATAACAATGGAAAAGGTGTTACGTTAGAAGTTACTTATACTACAGGAAATTATATTACGATGCAAAAACACTACCCTATAACGCATGAAGTTACAGCTACTTTCTGAGCACTGACAAGGTTGGAAAATACAGAATAGAAAAATACATATTATTTGAAAATACGTAATGAAAAAGATTGTTTAGCTTCATTCTAATGGTGAGATATAATTTTGTTTTGCACAACACAATACTAATAACATTAAACAGTCTTATGGGAATATTATAGACTAACATAAAATTTGAAAGAAATAAAAAAGATGACACTCACTAAAGGAAATTAAATGAATTTACATGTTCTTACTCTTCTGAGACAGGAAGTGGAATTTAGGACACATATTTCGAAAAAGTGTACATACTATATGGAGACACATTTGACAACGAATGCACTTGATCCACTCACATGTAGACATACCAGGTGTATGCATAAGTAGTTTCCGGTTTACCTAAGAGATGGCGCCAGCGAAAAGTACGCAGCGTATTCATTTGACACATACGTCATTTTGTTCGTCTGACATTAAACTACAAACACACAAAAGTTGAGTCCGCCAAACACTAGCGTCTTTGTTTTATCGTTCTGTGATCATATCGAAGTTTGTGCCTGAAAAAGAACATTTGCGGCACGCATTGCTTTTCTTATTTAATCAAAAGAAAAAGGCTGTTGAAAGTCATCGTGTGCTGGTAGAAACATATGGTGAACACGCTCCATCGATTAGAACATGTGAGACATGGTTTCGACAATTTAAAAGTGGTGATTTCAATGTGAAAGTGCTGGTAAACCACAAAAGTGCGAAAACGAGTAATTGCAAGTTTTATTGGAGGATGACCCAACTCAAACTCAAAAGAGGATGAGCAATTGGCAAAAGCATTTAATGTGTCACAAGAAACAATCAGAAGACGTTTACGAGCAATGGAGAAGATCAATAAACTGGGTAAATGGGTCCCACACGATTTAAATGAACGTCAAATGGAAAATCGCAAAGTCACTTGTGAAATCCTGTTTCAGAAAATCCTTTTTGTATCGAATTGTGACGGGTGACGAAAAATTGATTTATTTTGAAAACCCGAAGCTGAAAAAATCGTGGCTTTCACCTGGCGAAGCCGGTCCTTCAACACCAAGGCCAAATCGCTTCGGCAAGAAGACCATGCTTTGTGTCTGGTGAGACCAGAGCGGTATTGTGTATTATGAACTCTTGAAGTCCGGCGAAACCGTTAATGTACAACGCTATCGCCAACAAATGATTAATTTAAATCACGCATTGATCGAAAGACGACCGGAATGGGCCCGAAGCCATGGCAAAGTGATTGTTTTACACGACAATGCGCCGTCTCACACAGCAAAACCAGTGAAAGACACCTTGAAATCGCTTGGATGGGACATCCTTCCGCACCCGCCGTACTCCCCAGACGTGGCGCCATCTGACTATCACCTCTTCGCATCAATGGGGCACGCACTCGCAGAGCAGCAGTTCAGCAATTTCGAAGACGTTGGAAAATGGCTTGACGAATGGTTTGCCGCAAAAGACAAGCAGTTTTTCTGGCATGGTATGCATCAATTACCTGAAAGATGGGCGAAATGTGTAGAAGCCGATGGCCAATATTTTGAATAAAACAAAATTAATTTCCCTTGAACATTACGTGTTTTCTTTACCACAAAAAACCGGCAAAAACTTATGCATACACCTGGTAGGTCTCGTGAATTTATAATAGTATCCACCACAGATTCCGCAATAGTTATCTTCACGGGATGAGTCAGTACGGTTGCACTCATTTTCGCCTGAAGCACTTATGCTTAGCTTGAATGAGAATACGTGAGGTAAAACGCCCCCTGGTCATTAACCCCTACACCTAATGGTCAAATCACCCCTATGTCAAACACGATAGTTTCAGTTAATTCAACTTCCAACCCTGCATGGGCTGGCGACAGATCGCTATTGCATCAGAACTACAGAAACCTACTTTGTGCAACGCACATTCATTGGATTCGCTAATGCACCAATATAATCATTCTGTCTCTCTAAATCTGAAAGGTCTAAAAAACATTACAAGTAAGAAATTATGTACTTAGCACATTTTAAACCAGCCTTATGTCTTCACTTTCTTAACACAATCTCTTTTGGTGTCACCTTCGTCTTCCATATAATTTCACCTTCACTAAATCGTATTACTGCTACCACTTCATATTCCCTTCCGTGTTTTTTTAGGGGTGAACATTTCCCCCCACTGGGCTTTTCACCCCCGGTTACTCTATGTATGGTAGTTGGTTTGCAGAATTTGGTTTACTTTAGGTTAGGATCTGTTCGGTCCGGTGCTATTCAACTGATTATAATTATTACCATTTTTAAGTATAACAATAGGTAAGTTTAATTAAGACAACAACAACACAACTACCTTTTGTAAAACCCTTAAAAACTTGGACATTCATTTGTTTAGCTTAACGTTCCATCGTAGTATTCATAATCTTTGTGAGATCCCTACGCCTTTATCGATCAGAGTTCGTTCACAGCACTACTGGTTTGACGACACCTGTACCTCTTTTTTCAATGACAAATCCATTTACTTACCAAATGAAATACAGACTTACCTTTGTATTGCTATAAGTAGGGTCATCAATACAAGGGCTATTGATGCGATCAACAAGACTATATTCACTATAGGTTATCTTAATATTTAACCTCTCATCAACTCTTACAAACTGGGACTCAGCTGGGTGAAGATCATTCTCTGCAATAGAAAATATATTAATTTCTCTCTGCTAATTAAGAATCTCATAATTTATTACACATAGTAATGTGCGTTACCCAGTGTAAACCGTTCTCGTCTATTCATACTTAATATTCAACATTAAGGCACGTTTCACAAAGGAGTATATGACTCAAATATTCTGTAAATGGCAATTCATGGAGCGCATCCTTCTGATAATCTAAATACATATTTAAATGAAGATAGAATATACCATAAATGTTGAAATATTTTACAGGTACACTGTTAAATTACATACGTTAAATTCGTAGCGTAAGATTCATTTGTTTTACAACATTATCCTTCCATAAATGTTCTTCTAAACAACCCATAGCCTTGACTCTTAATGGTCATACCCAGTGCGAAATCGTTTTATAATTGTCGTTTTAAAATTATATATTGATAATTAAACAATCTTACAGGCGATCGTCTATAATATATTGAAGTTATTGACAAGTTGTTATGGTTACTATCCGCCATATTTGGTCTTCATCTCTATAAACTATAGTCTTCGTCATTTTTGTTGTATTTAACTCTATCAATTTGAATTTTTGTAGTAAAAAATTGTTTTATAAATCACTATAGCACTTACGGATAAAACTTTTGCAATTTTCTTCTGATTGAGGACGAAAAACGTGTGAAAATTAAATGTTAAAATTGGACTATAATTTGGGCGGTACCGATGATTCGCCGTCTGACCGGAACTCCCTCTAAGCAACCCAAACCTAGCATCCTTCTTTCTTCTTTTTTCACAAACCTCAAGGTTTATGGCCATAAATTGTTTTATGTTCATTTTCGTTTAAATTCTGTTCAGAAAATAGTTCGTTTTGGTATAAACATCAAAATAGTAATCAAATCAATGCAACTCTTGCAAATATACAGAAGGTTATCAAAACAAAACAAAAGCACACTTGAATCTTGCTGTAATGATGGTAGCAAGTCCCGTTCCAAGTGGGGACAAAAGTACCCTTTACAACACCAGAATCATAGAACGACTCAATTAAAAGGAGCAAGAACTAAACTATCCACTGTAAAACTTCTCAAGCCGGAGTTTGCGATTTTACCACAATTATTCATTACTTCATACTGTTCTTTCAAGATTAATTTGAAGACGTCATATTTCCTCTGAGGTACATAACTTAGAACAACTAGAGTCTCAAGTCTGGTAACGTTGCCCTCTTATGTGACAGGGTGTTTAACCTGTCTGGGACTAGCAGACTCCATAGTGAAGAGGAAGATGTCGTTGAACAAACGTGATGTAAATGCGCTATTATAACCTTATTGATACTACTGCAACCTAGACAATTTCTGGAGTTGAACCAGAAGGAACACGCACGGCATGCAAATAGTTCCAGTGTTTTTGATCTGGGGACACCATTATGAAGAAGAGACTGATGTTAGGTCATCCGTTGACAAATAATAAGGAATCCAGCTTAATTCAGTTCGGTCTAGCGCGGCGCCTTCAAAACCTGGGGTTTTATGTCCAGATGCTCTCAAATGGCACTCCGGGGCCAGGTTCAGAAGGGAGTTATCCAGTCTCAAGTCTTTTTTGATAATAAATGTAATATACTATTTTTGCCAGTGATCAGTCACTGGGGCTGAAAATTACAACACCAGTAAACGGTTGTTACAAGGAATCCTGGCGGAAAAAAGTTTAACCGAGAGAGAATGATGATTTGAGGACAGGATGAAGCTCTACATTTAATGGAGTGTGGTGAGTCCAGTATCAATGCAATGCAGATTAACTGCAGCGACAATATGCTATTCAGTGTTCAAAATATCCAGCCTTGATGAACAGTACTCTACTTCAAGTGAAGTACAAGCAAAATAATATGCCCAAAGTTGTCCATCAAATACGCCAACACTTATAAGGAATCGTGTTGTCACACCTACCGTATAGCCTGGACTTTGAGCATTCAAATTACCTCCTTTTCTCATCTACTACGCACTTCTTCAGTCAATTAAATTACATCGAGAAAGAGAAAAACGAGGTCCGAAACGTTTTGACCTCCAAATCAGTAGAGGGATAGCCGATTATGACTAAATTGTGGTTTTGGCTAGCATCTTCAGAGCACCATACAAAACAATTGTTATAGCTTATTATAGCAATCTGTAAGATAAAGCCAGCTTTCCTTGCAGGCGCCACCCCGAGCTTTGCTTGCGACTTCTATGAGTAGCAAATAGAAACTCGTTTTACGCGTAGAACAGCACGCACTTAAACACGTGTTGCAATTCGCTACTCATCCAAACGCACGCTTGCATGAAAAGCTAGCCTAAGTATACATTTTTCAACATTCTCATCCAAAATAACACTTACTTTTTAGTCATATGAAATAACTTATAGATAAAACTGTACTTAGTTAGTAAGGAGATCAAGAAAAGAAACATTATATTATGTGGAACGATTTAATGATATAAAATTTATTTGCGAATACTTCACCTAGCTTATAATTACACTAGTTTGTGACCTGAGCCAAAGTTGCCTAAAGAACACAAAGAAATTGAATTCAATGTAATGGTTTGCTGTCAATATATAATTACTAGAAGCTAATACCCGTGGGACTTTCTGATGCATGTACAGTGGATGGAATATGTTTCTATTATTTGATGGAAACTAGCTCGTTGATAACTATTTAATCTTATCAACAATTTTAAGGTTTCTAATATGGATTTTAGGTAGATATGCTACTCGTACTATACACGGAAGTTAAGTTGAAATGAGCAGGAAATATAAAACATATTCACTAAACTTGTTTCGATAAATTTTACAAACCTTGTTTGACCAAGGTTCTAGATTCGTCATAAAATATTCCATATCTCTTTCTTTTATAGTCTTTTCTTAAAGCTATTTGTCTCGTTGAATACTGTAATTCTTTTGATAGTTCAAAACGTGAAGACAGTAATGATTGACACATCTTCCAGTCAAATATTTAGAAACAACAGAATATAAAGAAAGAAACTATGGAATAAGGGTCAACTTGGGCGATCCTTGCCTACTAAATCTTTCTAATTATAATGAAAACAACGATGTTAAATGTTCAATTAAAACTTTGAAATGCCCAATTTCACACAATTGCACATAGTGCAACAGTACCAGAAAGAAAAATTGAAGCGCTACTAGACTGAAAACTGCCGCATTCAATTACTCGATCGTCATCTGTTGAAGCCAGAGATTAAGCCATGATTTTCAGTTGGGGGTGGGGGTGTAAAAGGCAAAATTGGGAGGGTGTAAATGGAGTATTGCACGGTAGCCCATTTATCGATTTTTGACAGAGAAAGTTTGAAACTTGAGGTGACACCCCACACACGGAGGAGAGTCTGGCGGAATCACTGGTTCAAGCTCTGACTATAGAACTACATATCATAAAGACCACGCACACACATTCAATGCACTCCTAACATTTACTGCGCAGGTTTCTACTGTATCAATTCCAACCTTAAAAACTAATAATGAGCAAGAGGGAACAACTGATACGTTGACCATTTACAAGGTCCATCCGATCATCCATAGCACAGGTTGTAGAGCGCTGGTTTCGCTTCGCATTTAGAAGATCCTAAGCTCGACTCCGGCGACCGATCTGAGTAAGGTTTTTCTTCAGTTATACTAATTTGATGATGTCGGGATGGTGCCTTCAAGCTAAACATTGATCAATATCCTTATCCTATCCTGGCCTGAGCCAAAGATGCCTAAATGCAATAAATGCAACTTACCAGTCCAAGGATCATACGGATCATGTATATAAATATTCCATCCCAATTCCCTTTGATACACATCTTCTTCTATATTTTGACTTTTGTTGTATCCTAAAAATAGACCATACCCGTAACCATTTCCAATAACAGTTGTTTGTACTTTAGGGATGAAAGTGAAACATCGGCCGGATTGGAGATGATAGGTTTCCTGTTGAATAACGTCTGTGAAAAGAAAAAATACACAACGTGAAATCTAAATAACAACGTTGTCAAGCTTCAATGTTTGTAGAACTAACTAATAGGTTGCCCAAAACGTGACGTCATTGACTTATCCAAGGATATTAGAATCAGAGGATAAGCCAAAATTTTAAAAATAAGCTGCCATCTTGGCATGCACAGCCAGAATTAAAAGAATTGGAAAAACTTAAAATGAAAGTGATAAACTCGTAATACCAAGGTTTTATTCTTCTTTGCTTTGTTTAGTTAACAGTACATTTTTTAAAAGCAAAATTAACATATTAATATTTATAATTATGTGTATAGAGTACTAGTCTAAATTCTCTCAATTCACA
Source organism: Lepisma saccharinum (assembly GCA_022664845.1). Taxonomy (NCBI): domain Eukaryota; kingdom Metazoa; phylum Arthropoda; class Insecta; order Zygentoma; family Lepismatidae; genus Lepisma; species Lepisma saccharinum. Next base: position 50,413 of record JAGDQP010004738.1, on the reverse strand, counting down.
CCAAGATGTCGGACTGATGGTGTTACATTCGGGTTAAGTTGTTTTTATTTTGTCCTATACTGTAATTCTAATATTTTTGGATAAGTCAATGACGTCACGTGTGAGGCAACCTATTAATTAGCTCAATAAATATTAGTTAAGCTTCGTAAATACATGAAAAATGTAATTCCTTAAAAAAAATATATAGTTACGATAGGTGAATGGATTTCATCACTTATATTGAACTTAAAAAACCGGATTAAACCTCGTTTTGAAATCTTTACAGAGACATTTTATTGTCACCAATAGAACAAACGATATGAACTGAATAAATATTTTATAATCAAGCTATTCAGTACATCCTATTCGCTTATTTTCATAAATCTTACTCACAATTCAGAAGGTGATACGATCGTGTGGAACAAAAGGCCAATATGTAGCGAGGAAGAAAGATAAAGATTTAAAAATACTTCTTTAGAAATTCTAGAATTGTCTAAAGAACCTAAAAATTATTAATATGTTACAATTTTCTCTTTAAATGTTGATATCTGTTAGTACTTTAGATTGGATCTAATGACAAAAAGATTATAATTCCTTTTAGTTTGAAACACTGAGTTCTCATTTGATATTTATTTTGATATACTAAAGGATATCAAATATATGACAAATTTACGTAAAAATCATAATAAATTCAATTCAATTGAATTCCCCACTGAGAATCTGAGCTCAGGTTTAAAATTTTGATAGATGAGTAGCCTACAGGCACACCTAGCGACAGCGACAATCAGCTGAAGAACGTTTTGGCGCTAGATCATTAGGAATTATACGCCTAATAGTGTTCCTATTTTTACACTCTCTGCCATTAAGTATTCAGAAATATGCATAGGATGAACTTTTACATGCGTATATACAGGTTGCCCCCAAAATAATGGTGCCAACTTCGGGAGATGGTTATCTACATCAAACCTAGAAAAAAAAAAGGTTCCTATGAAGGAATTCCGAAATCTGCTTAGTTTGGGATCTACAGGCGCTCAAATTTATCGTCACAAATGACATCACAGCTAGACACTTGATGACGTAAGTGTTGTCGGCTTAGCCAATCACACTCAAAGTAATACCCGATACATCGATTTAAGCAATGTTTGTGATTGAAGGATGTGATATGATACTTACAAAACCAGAGTGGTTGATATGATATGAAATATCTCCGAAGAGCATCAATTTCAAAATTTCTAATGGAAAAATGGAGTATTTTTTTACCTTATTATGGCATCAACTGGGAAAGGAACATTTAGAACAAGGATTTCTTGATTCTGTAAAGGTTGGCAATTACGATATAGATAACTTCGATGGTGCCAATATTACGTCAGCAACTTTGCCAATCAAAAGTAACTCCAAAACTATTGGATGTAATGCATTGAAATAGAAAGTGAATCATAGTAGAACATATACGCAAATAAAATATATTTCTCAGTGGGTTAATTAACCACTTGTCTAATCAGTTTTCTTATATTTATTTATTTATTTCAATACCAGCAAAATGAGAAGAGATTTTAACAATCAGACAGTAATGTGAGGTTTTATTCTAGTGGAGTCATCGATAGTAGGCAAGCTTAGCTATAACCAAGCTAAATATATCTGTAACGTTATAAAGACAGATTTATTTCTTACGTTATAGGATCATATATATAAAACAGTTTAAATTTTCAACAACACTAACTCTAAGAGTTTAGAAGTAGCTTCCATTTTCCTTATTCCTATAAGTCAAGGTGCGTTCTAAATTCAAGCCCACTAATCGCTAAACACTTAAACAGTAATGGCACGTATGTCAGATATATTCTCAAAACAACACATCAGAAAATTCATACTCACTTCAAATAACCGATAGTGTGGTTCATCATTAGGATAAATCGTTAAAGCATATCTCATTGGTATTTCACGCAGCGTTCGATGTTCTATCATGAAATAATTAAGACTAACCTTCATAACGTTGAAATGGTCCTAAATACAGATTTTTTTGAAACTAGTATCATTTTTGGCAAAATTATGTGCATTTTATGTAAATTTCGCACCCAGACAGACCTCAGACTCCCTCAAAATCGCTGAACTTCCCGAAACCAACTTCTGGGAACGTGTCTGACTGTAACACAATTGAAAAATGTTCCATTGTTAGATAATTAAATTTTATACGCTTCACAGTGTTGCCATCTATACATTTGACCCCTAATTACTAGATAATTTTGCATTGGTAGAAATGTACGCGAAGTTCTTTTGTTTTAAAACTTGAAAAGGAATAATATGAACTCCAACAATTCCCGCGCGACCTGATTTTCATTCATCGTGTATTTAAAAAATAATTGGTCTAGTTTTGAAAACGCGTAATAAACTATACAAAATCCTACTTACTGTTTGATAACTTATTGAGGGCATACAACACTGATTCATCAGAAACACTGTATGTGCCTTTTTTCCATACATCTTCCAGAGTTGCTGCGTCCCATGGAAACTTGGACCATTCAGAAGTGATGCTTGGGGAATGACTTAAGTTGAATTCTTGCTACAGCAAACAGAAGGCAAAAAAAAAAAGTTTAAAAATTTAATTAAAAGTTTATATGTATAGTATAATATAGGACAAGGTATGTTTTAAAAAATACAATTGTGCCTGTGTGAAAAAAACAACAACTAATATACGTATAACGCTAGAAAGATACTTTTAAATACTTCTTTATACTAACTGGTGAAAAAAAAAGCGTTTCATTTGCATCTTAGTTCCAAACTTCTTCGTAAGATGGAAGCACATGAAGCACATTTAGTTATTCATGCGTTTAATGTGCTGCCACCTATGGTTAAAACAAACACAAAGGTCTACGATTCTTCGCGAAGTTAAATTCAAAGATCGAGCGGTCGCTGCTCAATTGTTAGAGCGTTGGTTTCCTGTTTTGGTGGTCCTTGATTCGTTACCAGATGCCGGCCATCCTGACTGAAATTTCTCCATGGTTTTTCCTCAGTCAAATGTCTTGATCGTACCCTCAAGTCAGGCTCTCACCGAATCCCTCTCGCATCCCTTTCCTACACTATTTCGTTCTTAACCATACATGCCTAAGTTACATAAATAAAAAATCTATCTTAGTATACAAAGATAAAAATACTTTTAACTTTGAGGTATTGAATGATTAATGTTTACATGTGATTAACACGCATGTTGAATTCACACCCATGCAGTTAACTTTTTATCTGGAATTTTATGCCGATTCCCCCACAAATTGGTGCTAATTACCCCGTTTTACTTTTTTGTTTAATAGATGAATGAGATAGGACCTTTTCCCACCAGTTCCTTGAATTAAATGTTCACCTTTCACGAAAATCTAAATCTGACAGCGACATGGTTACATAAATCTGTTTCCATTATTTGTAGTTATGAATGAATTTTGATTAAAAAATAATAATTTTAGAAAAAAAAAGGAGTACATTGTTTTACAGCCAGATCGGCTGTTTCTTCTGATATAATGTAACAACATTTACAAAATGTTCTTTCACACAAAAGCGCAACAGTACTGTTAATTGGCGTGCACTCAGTTGCGTTTCCTGAGGAACAGGGTCAAAAAGTGTTTCGCACTAGATTACACCTGCACTGAACAGCGGAAGAGCAGTTGCATTAGCTACTCGAACTCAAAAGTGTACATTAGTGTGCAGTGGTTCAACTTGTGCTTCCCGGGCGAACGAACCTTGAGACTTACCAACTCACAACTATATTACCAAGTTTAGTTCTGAGTTCTGACCTTAAAAGATCAGTTTGCATAACAACTTTAGCGCCACGGGTGATTTCACGTCTTGATTGGGCTATAGAGTTTTGAACCTTCTGCACGATATGTTTTTTTTCTTCTACGGTTACAGTATTCAACAGTGTTGCAAACTTTAATTTAGTTTTCGGACAACGCTTATAATAACCGCCAGTAAAAGCAGAGTGATCTGCGTAACAACAGTTTTCTTGCAAAAAAAAAAAAAAAAAAAAAAAACAAGTTAAATTTCCAGTCACCCATAAAATTCAATGTAATTCACAAAAAATAAAGGATTTGGGGGATATCTTCTTACATGTTAATGGAATCGACATGGGATTTTTTTAATACAGCTATCCATCAGCTAGAACTATCATTCTGTCCCAAAAACGAAAATTGCATTTCGGAAAAAAGAAAAAAAAAAGTATTTTTAGGTCTATCTACTTTTAAAGGTTCCGGTTGTTTTAACATGAATGAAATACAGATTAAATATACCTTTAAAAGCTTCTCCTTGTATGCTGGAGACCGACAGACGGTAATGGCAGGATAGGACATTGATTTGTTGACCTCTAACGAAGAATGTGTTGAGATTGGCGGATGCTGGAGCTTGTCGAAGCAATTCATAAGCTATAATAAAATAAATACAATTACAGCGATGAAAACAGCTGGAAAATCAGCTACAATATTCATGACTATTCATTAATAATATTATACACTGGATTTAGAAAGATATGGCATCACACCTGATGAAAATTTTACTCTGTGTCTTCTTAATTAGACACGTCTATATCTAATATCCCGTTTTGCCTCCTTTGGGTGTCACAACTCATAACCCTCCCGATTCTTCACGGTAATTGTGGAACAACTTCTTTGTAAACGTCACTAAGAGATCTTGTGCCACTGCGATAGAACAGCGTTTAGAAATTCATTCTGATTGCTTGGTGGATGACACAATTGCATGTTAAATCTTATTCCATGGACTTCAATGGAATTTAGATCAGGGGAACGAGGTGGCCACAGAAGTGACTTGAACGTACCATCATGCTCCTGGAACCACTTTGTGATCACAAGAGTTCTGCAGTTCACAAGAGTGGCATTATCCTGTTGGAATCAGTCGTTCCTGTAGAAATGTGTGAAGACCTATACGTGATCAACAACTATGCCTGATCTCGGAATGCCATAGAGGTTAGCGCGCTCGCTATCTGTGCGCGTGGTCACGGGGTCTGTTGAACGAAGTGGTTCGGAGCCACTTTACAAAAAAAACTATAGGTCCCGTCCTTAGAGGCTCACCAGCTCGTTTAGGATATTAAAAACAATTCAATCAATCAACCAATGATACCTAAATTTACTCTGGCCCATAGATGTCCGTTTATATGCATCAGGTTTGCCAATTCATCTCAAGAGAACAATGTTTACATGATTATATTGTCACCATTACACTTTGAGTTCGTGACTAAGGTTGTTTTCGCATAGTACAATGTAAACCTGATTCATAGACCTTTTACCAGTAATCAATCGTCCAGTTTTGATGGTTCTTTACAAAACTCTAGGAAACATTTCTTAAACTGTGATATCACTGTTAACCAGGTGGTCCTGCTAGGAAGAAGACTGGAATAGAGCATCCGTGCTAAGTCACGGAGTGGTCTCATGACACGATTTTCTGCATGCTGATGTTTTAACCATGTGCACTTGCAACCCTCCTGTTCAGCTGCACAATTCCAGTGAGTCATCTATGGTTCCTCTCATTCAGCTACATTTTACAACAGAAAAGGGATCTTTCTACTGGAAACAGTTTCGCACCAACAATCTAATATATATACAGGGTGGAAAGTTCACGTTTTATTATAAATTTCAAACATATTTCGTTGTTAATAAAGTTCCACACTGAAGAATCTGAACTACTAGTTAGGTACAGAGCATAGTCCTGCCAGTCCAACATCCACACGTTTTTGTTTCACAAAAGCAACGAAGCTCTATAAAACTTGCTCAGTTTGTTCGGGCGCCATATATAACTGATTTAGCCCGTTCGGACTCCATATGTAACTGATTGAGCATGTTCGATCGCCATATATAACTGCTTGAGCACGTTCGAGCGCCATATATAGCTGAGGTAAGGCTTGTGTGTGTGTGTAGAGAGAGCGCTGAGAGATGAAGACATGATGTATATGCATGCGCTTTCTATACTGTCGTAGAAATAAAGCTCACAAATAGAAAATTAGAAATCTCTAACAGCTTTACCAGATCCCTCACATTCGTGAGTACTCAAAAAGAAAATAGATATAATGTCAACTGTCTACGGTAACGACAGCGGCGCCACAAGTTGGTGGACTGGTGTAGCACTGACAGAACCTTTCAACTATAGTCGCCATTAGTAGTGTCTGATGTCATGACAAATATTTTCGAATTTCTGATGTAATGCAGTGCCGATTCAATTACTATGGGGTATATACAGACGTCACGGCATGGAAAGCTTATATGTTCTTTGCGCTTATTTATTCATTCATGGCGCACTCGTGAAATTGTAGGCTTCGAAATTCCCAATAAAGCGTCGCAGTGCTGGAAATGCTAACACCAGCTATTCATGTATCGACAATCATGTCTTATTCACGACCACTTAGATCCTATTTTGTTTACCCATTTCACGTTACAGTGAGGAGACAGACTGACGTAACATTCGTGGTCACACGTTCAATTTGAGACTAAAAAAATGCAGTAAAAGAAAGTAAAAGTTTAGACAACTTTTAAGTGTTTATCCACACTGCACAGGCATATTCCTATTAAAGGATATTCCAGAAATATTCCTCGAGGATTATGAAATATGCCTGGCATGTTCCAGGAATTTATTAGCCCATGCATGTGACTTGCCGGTGTCTACCTTGCGAAGATTCCAGCACTGGTATTATTTCAGTAATTTCGTTTTATTTTCCAATCACTTCTACATCATTTCATTTTTACAGTATTAAAATACGAGAATACTCTTATATCTCCTTCTTTTAAGCTCATGGCTACTTTTATTCTTCGTGAAAATATTTGGAATATTCCGCGTACGAAGCGAAGCATAATCCTGGGAATATATCCGGAATATTTCCAAAGTTTTATACACATTTGTAGAATATTAGGAGCTAAAAAAATGGCTATTCCAGGTATATGCTGCACTGAGTGGGGTATAACGTCTCAATTTTCCGCAGCGCCATCTCTGGTTCAATCAATACCAGTAATTATTATCCAGATTAATTTGTTTTTAATCTTCTTTTGAATATCAAATAAAACAATTAATTGAAAAGATGTTTACAGTGCAATTAAAAGGGTCACTCGTCTTCTGCTTGTCCTATTTTCACTCTGCCTCAAAAGATAATTTCATGAACGAGAGAAGACAGACCGACCAAACACTGTTCGCTTTTTCTGTTTGTTTTTATTAGGAGTGGGCGGCTGGAATAATGGAGATGACATTTCCAGTTTGTGTTAAGAGAACACGACAGGAAAACGCGACTACTCTTAATTAGAGTCAACTGTTCTCTCGGTTCACTACATATCGTACGTCCGAGTGACCTTTCTGTGGCACTGATAACAAAACGAGTAACAAAGTGAAAAATTAATCGTACTATCAATAACATTAAGAAATGTAGGACATATATTTAAATTATTCTACAATTATAATTTTGAGTATGATTAATAAATGGCGTCTAATTTTCTTATCCACAATCAATTTGCTATGGATAACTGATAATTGTGTTGGCGAGATGTGATTTCCATTGTTGACAACTCAAAGAATATAGCAAATACAAGGCCAATGGCGTTTTCCAATGAAAAAAATACATCTGATATGAAAGTAATAGAAAAAAAATGAAAGATGTCTTCCTGACCTCCACTTTCCAGGATTTTCTTCAGTCTCATAAGGGAATAGCGGGAACGTACCTTGAATGAAAGTGCTGACATCTATCCATCCTTTCATCTCTTGTAATTTGTTCACGCTGATAAACGTCATCCCTTATCAGTCTTTTGTCACTCTTAATCAATAGATTGACGCAACCAAAGTTGATCATTTTCGTACCTTACTCTCATTCACCCTCGTGCTAGGGATTGAACTTGACTCTTATCTTTACTCTCGGGATTGACCTTTGTACTCGCGATTGAACTTGGTGCTTGCCGTCACTCATTTTAGTCTTCGCGATTAAGTTAATTGCTGTCTTTCAGCATTACCCTCGCGATTGGGTCTCAATCTGACGATAGTAGCTCACTTTAGCTTTCACTTATCGTAATCTTCGCTACTGAATTGCCTCTTGCATGACTCTGACACTCGCGATTGATCGTAGAAATTGAACAATCCGATTCAAGTTCTTGCCCTTAGCCATTTCGCTCTCGCGATGAAGACTCGCCCTCACGAGGGCGAAGGAGAGATTTTCTAAGGTTCAAGACAACCTCGAACATGAGCACTTATGACTGCAACAACTTATTAAGTATCAACTTAAATTACTGCTGTAAGTTTCACTTACCTGAATAAACACAAGAGCAGCACATGCAGATATAACAATCAGCCTAACAAAATGTTTTGGACGAAGTTTCAGTTTCGCAAGTGGTTGTTGTGTTTCAAGTTGCTGGTGTTGTTGCCCTTGGCTTTGACAGATGATCATTTGCTTATCTTCTCCTTCGAATAAACCGACAGAAGTCTGAATGGATTTTAAGAACTCGGTTTTCATGGTTAAAAATGATAATTGTTTCTCAAAAGAAACATTTTCTTTTAATTGTTGCTCATTTTGTTCAGTTTCCATTAATTCTGCTTTCTTTTTATTTCCTCTTTCACTCAATATGTTAAATGTTGCTAATATGAGTGAGTGTGCTTCTGGAGGACAAGCAGCAATGTCGACCTAAAAGTTTTTGGTCTCTTAGTCAAGTTCTTTGTGTGTCTGTGTGTTCTGTGGTAAATCATATTGACATTCTAATAAGAAAATATAATTTATTGCAGTGCTCATATGAAGGGGTTACACAATATTGCTCATTACCCTTGAAAATTGTTTCCTGTATCTGACAGGTGGAAGTTCTTGAAAAAAAAGTCAAAGTCACGGTAACGAAACAGGTGTTATTTTTCTCTTTATCTATATAAAGAGAAACACGCATCATATATGTGTTGTGCCCGAAGGCAGATCCTGACCCGAAGGTCCTTGGGCAAGGTGAACCGATAGTGGTTTGCCACTCCCTTGAATCGCATGAAAATAACATCCTAAAGTCAGGATCTAAAGTCTAATTTTGGTTCCAAATCACTTATGTCCGAACATATTTGGTATCTCCCCATGTTGATAAACATCATAAGTGAAGCATAAAACGATGTGTTACACACTGTAAAAAATATACGAGATGAAATGTTCAAAAAGTCCGATTTTCAACTATTAACCTGGTAAAATATTTAAAGCTTGCAACACTGTGTTCATTCTAATGTTTACGATATATAAAATATCTAATAAAGCGACATAATGTCATTTGAAAAAAAAAATATAGCCGGTTGGCAACTCTAAGAATGAGATCAAAATATCACATTTTAACTCTAATATCTACCCTATTGGTAGTCAGCTCCCGAAAATTAAATGTTACTTGAAGTTGAAACCCTGGTAATTTTGTAGTATAGGCAATGATGTAGTATTAATATTGAAAGCTTTTGAGATGCACAAACAAACCACAGGATGCCTCTCTTTGCATAATCTCCTCAATTAATTGCAGTCTGGCTTTCGCTCCATAGAGCATCCATAGCGTATTAAACACCACTGATGATATTAAACGCGTCATGGATGAAGATGAAATAATTCTGTTAAAATTAGTCGATGCAAGTCGTGCCTTTGGTTCTCTTCATATTGATTTCCTACTAAATAAACTTTATTCTTATAACTTAGCGCCGATTACAGTTCAATTGTTTTCTTTGTTTCTGGAAGGTCGTTAACAGTGTGTCATCTTCGAAAATAATTATTCTTCTTGAATTAAGACATTCAGGAGTACCACAAGGGTCTATATTAGAGCCACTATTTTTCAGTTTATGTAAAGGGTTTCAATTTTCTCTTTTCCCCACGTGAAGGAGGATTGTATGTCAATAGTATAATGATAAAAATTGCTGATTCTTAAGAAATTGGTCACTAATGTCTTACCCTCTGATGTTAAAGAATACACACAAATCTATTGTTGAACCTTTGGAAGGATGCTCTATGCAAAATATTATCTAATCACCAAATAAGCAAATGAATGAGATTTGTATAACTAAGTTAAATCTTAAAAATATGTAGTATATTTTTAGTCAATGTCCCAGGTGATGCAAGACATTAGATTTGATTTAGACTCTTTGTTACAAATAACTGAGAACTACAATGAAATTTTGCAATACAAGATGATTTCATTATAATTTCGTATTTTACTATCTTTGAAGTGGAAATGAAATGTTACTACCAATAAATATTAAAGTTTCTTGACATATCTGAAACCTATACAACATGTTTCATTAATTAAAATCACTGAAAATATAAGATTGTAGATGTTATGGTTTGATATTAATAGCCAACAGTCTTTTTAAAGGCTTACTTGAACGTTATCAAATAAAAAAACAGTCTTTGTCAAGACTTTTTGTTCTATAACAGTCTTTCTTAAGACTACAAGTGCTATCTTTCTCAGACTATATACTGTTTTCATATAAGTTTTTTTTAAAATAATGTATGACACTACTAAATTCGATTATATTCAATACACGATGAGAGTTACAAATAATACAAAGAAAATCATCACCTAATATCAAGTCACATGAAAATACTAAACGTACTTTATATGCTCTTACTTCTATTATATCAGCACATGAAATGAAATATCAATTTATTATACTGTACAAGAACTTTAACTGTACTAGAGATTGGAATAGAAATAGGGATTGTATTGAAATTAGGGTGAAAATATGAGTTTGAGCGCTCTCCGACAAAATATACTGGAATATATATTCAAATTCAAACGTCAAGAATAAATTAAATTCCTATAATTTACACCGCGTAGAGTACTCTATTTGCCTAACATTTGTAAATCAGACTACAAAATGAATAATGTTCATCCAGAATGATAATAAAGTTGATACTGGACAATTATTCTGCGTAGAATGACTCCTAAGCAATATATGAGCAACGTGACTTCATATGCTAGACCTTCTCGTAGCCAGAGCACGATGCATTGATCAAAATCCATTAACTCGAATGAGTGAATATGATTTCATGTGTCACTGCCGTTTCTAAAATTAGTTTTTGCAAAGTATCCAATTCTAGTTCGACCTGCCTGTAGCCACAGCGTAATCGTCAAATATTTGAAGAAAATGGTAAGTATAGTTTTAGATACGTTTAATCTATATATATCACCACTAGAATCCAAAATACTTGTAAAATATTTCAATTGTGACCTGACAGTCCTGTAGTCACAGCGTTGAGATTATCGTTGAAATTGATTATTGAATGTCAAAGAATAAAGTACTTCTTTTAAACACACAGCAAAATGTTGATATGAATGGACGTACGAAAAATAAATATCTTATCCACAATGTAATGAAGAGTTTCTTCTTCTCACCTGTCCTTATTTCTCGCATTTAGGTAAAAAGTTTGTTGATTTTCAGGTATACACACATAAAACAGTCATTTTGAAGACTAATTACGAAGTAAGATTCATCTTTAACAGATGCGTAACTAAAAATATGTTGCGCAATAATAACTCAAAGCGAAAAGACTGAGTTTGAATGTTCACTTATTTTTATTTTTACTTTCGAAGACGGGGAAATTTCACTATAGGTAGCAACACTGTATGGTTACTAGAGTACCAGATTAGTTACGACAAAATTACTGCCTAATTACCAGAATATGATGTCACAATTTTTTCAGTTTTCAAAGAAGAAGAGGATAATACTTTCTTCTCCCGTTGCTAGGTAACAAAACAAGTCACATTGTTGGCGTCCTGCAATTTGTACCGTCCTCTCCCACAACAAGCAAATGTTTCTTTCTGCAACTGCTTAAGCCAAACAATGCTGCTTTTCTTTTCTACAAATTTCGAGGGCACAAAATTATGAACCTGGACAGGACCGGCAAACCGGGACTGTCGCCCCAAAAAGGCTTCTGCCACTAATTGGGAGGAGACCCCTTAATTCCTCTTGCTGAGACTTAAGGGAACCGACCGGGGTAAACGCCAAATGTCCAATCCATACGTTCACGTCGTGGGGCCTGTTAGTACTCAAGCATCTGCTTGGCGAACGAACATGGATGGGCTGCTCACCAACGCGCATTAGCTGACAGCGTGGTGAGTCAAATGTCAGCACCCCTCCTTTATTTACATATGATGGTACAAGCAAGGAAACAGCCTCGGAGGTCCTCATTGCCCGGAGGACGGAATGCAGCTGGCAACGGCAGCGGTCAGTCCTGCAGGAAGTCAGAGGGTCAAAATGCCCGGGTTTGGACTGTAGATTGCCAGGACACCGACACGCCAACTCGAACGGACCTACACGTGGCGACCCTCAATTGTAAGTCACTTGCAGGAGAGGACAAATTAGATGAACTGCAGAATGAACTTAAGAGGATTAAGTGGTACATCATAGGACTATCAGAAGTGTGGAGTAAGAATGAAGAACAGTTGGAATTACCGTCAGGGCACACGTTCTACTTCAAAGGAACAGAAACTGGAAAAGCGACAGGCGTTGGCTTTATAATTAATAAAGACCTGAAGTCACGGATCACAGAAATTGAAGGAATTTCAGATAGAATCGCACGGGTAGTAATAAAGATTAACAAGAGATACAGTATGGAAATTATACAAGTGTATGCTCCAACAACCTCGCACCCGGAGGAGGAAGTCGAAGACCTATACGAGGAGATACAGAAGATTTTGGATAGTAGCAAATCGCATTACAAAATTGTAATGGGAGACTTCAATGCGAAAGTAGGAACCAAGCACAGCAGTGACACGAAAGTGGGAAACTTTGGATTTGGCAAAAGAAACAAGAGAGGAGAGAAGTTAGTGGAATTATCAGAAGCCAACAGACTGTTGATTTACAATACATTTTTGAAGAAACCGCCCCAGAGGAAGTGGACATGGAAAGGCCCAAATGGGACCAAAAACGAAATAGACTACGTTCTATCAAATAACAGGGCAATTGTGCAAGACGTGTCTGTTCTAAACAGTTTCAAAATCTCGAGTGATCATAGGATGGTGAGATGTAAGCTGAAACTAAATACTAGACTTGAGAGAAAGAAGCTTATCAGAGGAAAACCACCAGTTTCAGATCTGGAAAATCTTGGAAAACACAGACAGACATTTGAGATAGAACTAGGCAACAGATTCAGCGCCTTGGAAAAGTTAGAGGATGAAGAAGACATCGATAGCAGAAATAAAATACTGACTGAGATAATAAGAGAAACAGCCAAGGAGATAGCAGGTACCAGAAAGAAAAAAGAGAGCAAAATCTCAGAAGAAACTAAGCTCTTGATGAAGAAAAGAAGGGAAATGAAAGAAGAGGAAAATTGCATAAAGAGGATTGAGTACATAGAACTAAATAAAACCGTAAGAAAGAAAATAAGAGAGGATGTACGAAGATATAACGAAAATCTTGTTAGAAATACAATCGAGGAAAACAAGAGTTTAAAGAAAGCCAAACAGCAGCTCATGATAGGGAAAAAGCAAATAATTGCAGTTAAGAGACCAGACGGGACCGTAACACGAAATAAGGAAGAAATTATAAACATATTTGAAAATTTCTATACAGAATTGTACTACTCCGAGGAAGAGCTAGGAAATGAAGACTGAGAAGAAAATGATGTAGAAGTCCCAGACGTAATGAAAGAAGAAGTGGATAAAGTACTTCGAGGGATGAAGAACGGAAAATCACCAGGAGAAGATGGACTCACAGCAGAGATGTTTAAATGGGGAGGTGAAAAAATGAAATAGCAACTTGCTAAATTATTCTCGATGTGCCTGAGGAAGAGAGAAATACCCAGAAGTTGGAACAATGGCGTTATCATTTTGTTGTACAAGAAAGGTAACAAAGAACGCGTCGAAAACTACAGACCAATTAGTTTACTCTCGGTCCTATACAAAATGTTCACGAAAGTTATTTTGAATCGTATTGAACGAGACTTAGATTTTAACCAGGGAAGGGAACAAGCCAGATTTCGTCGTGGATTTAGCACAATGGACCACATACAAACATTGAATGAAGTTATGGAAAGGACTAATGAATATGAACTTCCACTATGTTTGGGATTCATAGATTTTGAAAAGGCTTTCGATTCGGTCTCCTTGTCAGCAGTACTTAAATCACTTGAACATCAAGGCATCGAAAGTGCATACATCAAGTTACTGCGAAACATTTACTCCACTGCCACTTCTGTCATTAGACTGCATCAAGACAGTGAAAAATTTAAAGTTGGAAAAGGGGTAAGACAAGGAGATTAAATTTCTCCAAAACTGTTTTGTGCGGTCCTGGAGAGTGTGTTCCAGAATTCAAACTGGGATGAAGTTGGAATTAAAATTAATGGCGAATATCTTCATCACCTACGGTTCGCTGATGATATAGTCCTGTTTGCTTCAAGTGCAGAAGAACTACAAACCAGAATGGAAGAACTGAGTAACGAGAGTTCGAAAATAGGCCTTAAAATGAACTTAAGTAAAACAAAAGTAATGTACAACCAACATGCTGCAAAGAAGGAAGTGAAGATTAACGGAGAGACAATAGGCATAGTTGATGAGTATGTTTACCTAGGTCAGCTTGAAACATCGAATGGAAAGGTTACTGATGAAATAAATAGAAGATGTAAAATGGCGTGGAGTTCTTTTGGAAGACTACACTTTATTTTCAAAAGCAAACTTCCAATGTGTCTGAAGCGTAAAGTTTATAATCAATGTGTCTTACCTGTAATGATGTACGGCTGCGAAACTTGGACATTGAATGCGCAAACGACTCAAAGATTGAGAGTCACACAAAGAGCAATGGAGAGGTGCATGCTAGGAATAACCAGGAGGGACAGGAAGAGAAATGAATGGATTCGCGCACAAACAAAGGTAGAGGATGTAATCAAGACTGCGAAGAAGATGAAGTGGAGATGGGCCGGTCACATAGCTAGACGAACAGATGGAAGGTGGACGACAAATGTACTACAGTGGATTCCTAGAGAAAAGAAACGACCGAGACGACGTCCAAATGTAAGATGGGTAGATGAAATCAAGCGTTTTTCAGGAGCTACATAGATGAGGATATCAGGAGACCGAGATATGTGGAAAGAAAAGGGGGAGGCCTTCATCCAGCAGTGAATAGAAAACGGCTGAATATGATGATGATGATGATATACTGTTAGGCACTTAAGTGATATTTTACTGACTGTTCCAAGCTAATATCATGTGAAATTCTTCAAGCCACAATAACTTCAAAGCAAAACTGTCCGGTGCCATCTTTCTGCTCAACGTAAGGCTGGGAATAAAATAAATGTTTCACTTACCGGAGTGTAGACGTCTATCTAAAATTACTGGGATAATCACACACTTAGCTGTTGAATTCCTTGTTGCTAATATCCACTGGTGATGTTTCAGTTCAACTTTGAAGCGTAGTACACAGTCCATGGTAAGTGTGAGATTGGAGCAGTGTACCTGGCTGATAACAAAATGTCAACCTTAACCGAGAAGCTGGGTACAAACTAACTTCGTCAAAAGGGGTCACACACCCATCTGCTGATCTCCACTGCACACGCTCTCTTCGGTAAAGTTTCAATCGTATATACACCGGAAATTTCTTCACATGCAAAATTTCTCACGCAACCATTAACGCGTTACTCGTTGTTCTGCCGGCCCATCGTTTCCATCCTTGAACCTCCGCTCTGTCACTAGATGGTATTGAAATTATTAGTCTTTCACTACCTCCACTAAAGAGTCAGATTTTTTAAATATATATATCTGCACCTTACAAGACATTTTCCTTCCTGGGCATAAGTCTGGGAAACCGCCATATTGAAAATTTGCTGGAAAAAATTAGATCTATTTCTAACGATCTGTAATATTTTTTTAAAAGAATCAATGAATGAGCCGGTTTGAAGTCCAACAATAAGACATTCACATTCAATTTTTTAAAAAAATATAGGTCTCAATCTGGGGCTCGTAAGACCAATAAAAAGGGGCTACTTTCTTAAATATTTATAATTTCTTGAAAACAAGCTATATTTTCCCTCCACTTTGATGTTTAATAAGCAGATTTTGACCAGGTAAACCGATATTCAGTTTAAATTTTCAAGAGATTTATAGATGGCTAGTTGGGACCAGGAGGGCCTCTAGAAATGGGTCCATCATTAAAATTTGACGATTTCTTTAAAAACTATTTTATTTCCACTGTGTTGGTAATTTATATTATAAAACATTTTAAATCTTGTTGATTAGGCATGGTTTAAAATCCTTCATCTACTAACGATATATCCTCTGTCTTTCGTACACGTGAAGATCATCTTTATGGAGATGACATGCAAAGGTATGTTCATTTTAAACTCTCTTCTGTGAATGAAGGAGCGGAAGCAATGAGAAAGGCCTGTGTACTCTAACTGAATGAACAGATGAACACCGTCTAAAATTATATTCTCTAAAGACACAAGCCATGGTTATAGCATATCAGAAACACCCCTAGAAGTACCAGGTTATCGGACACATATCGTACCAATATTGGGCCTATACGCAGATGTCGATCATGGGTTGCCATTCAAATTCAAAAGAATGGTTCTTTTAATTGAGGGTTGTGTTGTTATCGCAGCAGCTCCGTACTTTGTCTTTCGTGACCGGAGTTAGGTACTTTTTAACATAGAAATAGCTCCCCAATTATCTTCATGATCATTTATTCTGCCAGACCCCCTATAAGTCACGAGTACACACCCCTGCAACAGTAAAACTCGATAGAAACCGTGCAAAACTCCACTTACACTCTCCCAATTTCGACTTCACATCCTACAAACTGAAAATCCTGTCGGAATTCCTGCTAACGATGTAAGATCAACATCGCAAATCCATGAGTCCTTACCGGAAATCGTACCTGGGTCCCTTTGCAATGAAATTGCTAATCATTCAGCGAGGTTTTTCGCCATGATTTTCAGTTTGGGGATTGTAAAGTCAAAGTTGGGAGGGTGTAAGTGGAGTTTCGCACGGTTTTTTTTATCGATTTTTCACAGCAAAAATTTTAAAGTTGGGGCGGGGGTATTGCCGATATTTTGGGGTTGACACCCCCAATAGGGGGGGTCTGGCGGAATCACTGCATTCAGCTTAATTACGCGTACCTTTATTATCCTCTTCTGCGTTTTCTTGTACCAAAGACATGGGGTGTCAACTGTGTTTGCTCCCACGGGAATCGAATACCAGGACCGCTCGATTACAAGGCGACAAACGTGCACAACCAGTTATTTGGTGTTGACAAGTATAACACAATTTCAAACTAAACACAACACAAACACAAGTATAAGAAGCACAGGGGGATAGGAGCCGGGGGAAGAGGGGGCAGTTGCCCCCCATGATTTTTAGTGGGTGGAGGTACATATTTTACAGCCCCCCCATGATTTTATACCTGCATAAAAACAAAATGGTTTGGTCTTTCATTTTCAAGCATTTTTTTCACCATAATTTTATATCTAAATGAAAATAACAGTGGCTTGGGTTTCCACTTTCAAGCCATAACATATTTTGCCCATATTCAACCGCCATGATTTTATATGTAAAATAAAAACAAATTTTGCTTAGCTCTCAGTTTTAATTCTATTTATATTCTAGGTGGATATTTAAATTACCTGTTTATTTATTTTTACAGTAGCGTTATTTTCTTTAAATGTGGAGTGTTTTAGTATGGGTATTAAACAGTTTTCGCGCTAACTTTGCAGTTTTATTTTAGCTGTGAAAAATCAGGGAAAAAAGCTAACGGGAAGATTTTAACTAGTAGTTGATTGGAATGTAGTTTCAAAGGTAATGACATTTGTTAAATTTAATTTCGTATAGAAATCTCTACGATCGTGGGCGGCGGTTAGGGGGCAACGGGCTATTACCCCGCCACTAATTTTAATTGACCCATAAATCTATATGATTTTGTATGGAAACATGAAGTATTTCCTTCTTGCCCTCCATCCACTTTTACCAATTGCCCCGCACTTTTATCCTCTAATCGCCGTCGCCGACACTGTCTACGTCATTCAATTAAATCTCCTTAAGAAATCCCCTTAATTATGTATCAAAGTAGGTGTGAAAGTATATTTGGCGTAACCATCTTGGCTTGCCTACAAGAGAGAGTAATGCTCAGTGTCACGAGGTTCTGTAAATAGTATAAATAATTTTTGAAACAAGTTAGAAAGCGAGAAAGCATTTCTGTCATCATCATCTCATAACTTTTCGGCTGAACAAAGCAAACTTCTACAGACAGACCAACCTAATTCGTATTTGGAATTTGGTAGTAATTAGTGAATAATGACAGAAAACTACAATAAATCATATCAACTACAAAATAGATGGTGACCATTGGTGGTATAAAAATAAAAATCAATTAATATTGATTACTTCCTAATAGCTGATAACCTGGGATAGTTAAAAATAAAAGTAACTCACACTCACTATTAGAAGAAACAGAACAACATTTGTTGTCATCTTCAGTTTAAGATGAAATATTAAGTCACATCAAAAGTGAAGTTTATTATAATCGCAAAGTACGAGGATTACATTTAAGATATTATATAAGTTGCTTCGTGCACCAGAAAGTCTGTGTGACAGTTAGAGATAAGTATCTTAGGCTAGAATGCACAATAAATATCTAGTTTGGAATATACAACTATATTGTTATGCTTATCGGCCACTTATCGTAATGCATAGATATTTTGAGTATTGATCTACTGCTCCCACGCTGACCAGACGGCTTGGGATATATATGGGATGTCTGGAATTGCCAACAGAAATTTTGTTCCTACGCGCCTGAACAAGCATAACACAAGTACAAGTATAACGCAAAGCAAACATAAGCCTTGTAACACTGAAACTCTCCGAAGTAAAATACCTTAGTTGTTGTTTAGTGTAAAAATTCCAAAACTACATTTAGAAAATTTTGAATTCAATAACTTTATGTTCAGTAATGAAGCATAAAATTATCTCTCTTCTCTATTAAAAATTTGAAGAAAATTTCTCTAAAGCTTTAGCTTTCGATGTGCTTAAGCCTACTACATTCCCAAGAGATTAAAGACACATTCACGACGTGATGGTGATCCTGACATCTACAAATTAAAAAAGAAATAATGAGAAAGCAAGATGTTATTTTACAAATCTATACTAGTAGTAACATCAATTCTTAATGGTACCGGTATTTTTAAAATAATCAAATAATGTTACCAAATAAAGACATTTTACTTCTACAAATTTCATAAGATTGTAAGATAAATTGCCTGTACTGTAACAATTTCTATCTACATAAAATTTATCCCTCTTTAACTTTCCTCTTTATTCAAAAATCTTTGGACTTTCGTGGCGGGTAGAACGTTAGAATGTAGTACAAAGAAACTTTCATAGATGGCAGCACATTTCTGAACGTGGTTTTCCATCTAGCGAGGAAAATACGAACTACATCATCACAATAGTATTTTATTGTATACGTTAGACGGCATTTGCGATGAAGAGCTTTGTGAAGACAAGTCGAACATGTGAAAAAGTAAGGGTTTAAGGGGATTTGTCCTAAATAATAAAAGGTCAAAATCTATGAAACTACATAGTTCAAAAATATGAAATTGGATTCAAAGAGACCTCTTTGGTTGTAGGTGCATGCCAGGAATTCTTTTGAGAAATTTATCTAGGCAAAGGGGGTCCTGTTACAAGGGCAGTGCAAGCTTCGAGAGGCTTCTAAACGCCCCAATGTAGGTGTAGTCGTTTGACACTCTACGATACATGAGAGTATATTTGAGAAAGAGTTTTAAACTTACTCTATTTCAGGTACCAATCTTCAATTTGTAACCAAATCAATCTTTAGTTACAAAATACAATTTTCAGTTTGTGATATGATTAAAATTATAGTTTAGAATGTATTCATTGACGAATTTCATTATGATCAAATGTTTTTAACTTTTTGTGTTTAAAAATGTTCTAATGTAAATCTTTATATAACAGAAAATGACTGAATAAATTCGAAACACCATTGCAGTGTTCCATAATCTTTTTCTCCTCACGGTTTCCCCATAAATTATACATGACTGCATTGCATATCAAAATGTTAGTCTTCTCAAAAATATACGTTAAGGCCCTACTACACTATCAACTGTTTACTCGACGAGCTTGCTGTCGAGGAAGCTCGAGTACACTTTCCGCTATTACACTATCGAGCTGTCCAATTTGCCCGTCGGGCCTTCCCTTGAGCAAACTTGACGGATTTTTTTGTATTACACTGTCGAGCGTGTTGATCAGCTTCCTCGACGAGCAAGCTCGTCAGTGTAAAGGTGCTATTATTGATGCACGGAATAATTATAATTATTTTCTTGATTTTAAAACACGTTATTACTTTTTTTTTATTTTTACCGTGCGAGGATTTTGTAAAGACTTTCCCAGCGTTAAATCTTTTAAGTCTTAAGAAGATTATAATTTCCAATTACTTTTTTTTTTATTAATTTCATTCTATCTAAATTTTCCTTCTCTTTGCGATTTCACGTTACAATGAGTACAGAGTGAGTGAGGAGATAGAAAGGAGAGTGGCTCCGTTACAATGTCCAAGAATAAATCTCTGTTTCGCTGACCGACGACCCAGGGAAACGTATCTTGTTTTCCAGTGGACTGGACTTCAACATTGATTGTAAGAATAGACCTCTCTCTCTCTCTCTCTGGATAGCTCACTCGCCCATTCATCTAACATCCTTACTCTATGAAACGTCTCCAGGATTCCTACGCCAGTTACCAAACTAAATTGGATAACTGCCAGTCTTATAGATTCGATTGGCGTCAGCTCTACGGCAGGCCATTGTCTTTAATAATTCTTCGTAAAGAAAACAATAAAACTATCAAACATTAAAAAAAAATATGTTTTCATTATTTTTAAAGGACTTTAAAACCAAACGAGGTGGATCTCAATTTCATCCTTTTTTTTTAATATTAGGACATCTCACATAATATACTTTCTGAATAACTTAAATTTTCTCCTTTTTAAACATTTTAAATCAGGATTTCTCAACGTGGAGGTCGTGACCCACTCCCCGGGGGGTCGCGAGTTCTGTGCAAGGGGATCACGAAGGGAGGTGAAAAAATAAACTTAACTATGGTTTTGTAGCTTGAACCTAATACATTTCATAATGTAATTTGTTGATTAGTTTTTTTGGATAGTATAATTAGGATATTTAAAAAGCAAATATTACACAAAGTAAAGTCACAATGAAATAAACGTTACGAAAAATTGCACACGTTTAAGATTAGTGCCAAATCTGAGCACGTTTTCATTCAATCAATTTCAAAATATTCGATTCAATTTTCGAGACACACATTTCCAAGTTCCCGACGACCTGGTCTCTCAAGCAAACTGAGTTTTACAGCTCTAGCTGCTTCCAGGTCAAACTTTTCTTGACGAGTTGCACTTTTACGTAACAGACTGACAGTTAATTCGTAAGTTACTATCATTCTTCACGCAGAGAGACACGCAGTTCCACGTCGAATGTTAGATACCTCTGTTCTAAATACCACGTATTTAATATACGAATATATATAGTGCGTTCCATAATTCATGTCCTTTTTTTATTTCCAATTTTAGGATAGAAGGAATCAACGCTTTTTGCTGAAATTTTGCAAGTACGTGACGGAAGTATGCGAAAATTTAATAAGGTTAAATACATAATTATTTGACAAGCGTTTTGTCGTTTTACGGAGCGAAAACTACGAAAGCGATAGATATATTTCGTATGGGAAATCAATGTTAAAATGCTATCAGACAGATAGAACTGAAAGTGAACCAAATATTGTTGTGAGCAACTTAATACTAGATTTTCCGTAACTCATGACCTGTATAGGCATAAACTCACCAATCGCAAAACACACGAGTACCCTTCAACCCGACGTAAACACGCCACTGACCATTTTCTCCCAGATATATACCAACTAATTTATTTGCATTAAAAATTGAATTTACTGCTAAATCGTGGAAATTGTGTCTTATCTCCTTTTGTCACTGGCTCACTAGTTGTCCCTATCCAGGTCCTGAAGTAAAGGAAAATCTAACACTAAGTTGTATTCAGCAATATTTCGTTTATCTTCACACTTTTTTTTACCTGTCACTGATTTATCATATGAAAAGTACCACTTTCGGAGTTAAAACTGCGAAGAAATTGCTTTTGTGGGTCGCCGGCTAGAAGACATGGTAAAAGGGGGGCCGTAGGATGAAAGAGGTTGAGAAACGCTGTTTTAAACAATAATAGAACAGCCGTTATAAAAACAGGTAATTAAAAGTTATTTTTTTTCTCTTACATGGAAAGAACTAATCGCAAAAGGTTTTATTTTTTGTCACCAGATGGCAGAATATTAGAAAACACTAGCGCTAGTGTTAATTCTGAGAACTCACTGAATATTTGTAGACAATACTGGGCATTACTTTCGACTGGAAGCCCCAGTTAGGATAAAGGTAAACACTAAACAGAACGTAACTGGAACGCATATGAAAAGATAAAACAAAATTAGCTTCATAAGCGTATTAGATAAAGTAGACTACGTAAGAAAGGAGATTCTATGTAATTTCGTAGATACATTATCGTTAAACAATGAGCGTACTAGATAGGAATAGCATTAATATAAGAACAAATCGCTCTGATCAGCCTTAAATCTTATCATGTGTTTGTATCGAGTAGAGCTACTTCCGATTGGTTTAGAAAATTTCTTTTCAACGTCAGCTTTACTGAAAAAGGATTCTTCGTCCGTTACGCAGAATCTCGTTGTTCCGGAGCTCTCTTTTGTAGAAAATGCCGATAGCTATTAACTTCAATCTCAATGATTTTAGCCACATATAGACGGAATACTAGTTTTCGTTTTCCGTAGACCTTCTTTCCTTGTTTTCTCCTCTCTCTTTTTTCGCTCCCCGTTTTCTTCCATTCTCTCTCTCTCTCTCTCTCTCTGTGCGTGTGTGTGTTTG
Organism: Lepisma saccharinum; assembly: GCA_022664845.1. Lineage (NCBI taxonomy): Eukaryota > Metazoa > Arthropoda > Insecta > Zygentoma > Lepismatidae > Lepisma > Lepisma saccharinum. The sequence goes on along the minus strand of JAGDQP010004738.1, from coordinate 27,529 downwards.
AACAACACAAGAATGACATTTCTGCCTATCTATCTCGTGGTTCTCTAAGCGATGCTCACCTACTAAATATTTCTTGCTCCAAATGGAGGAATATCCTGGCCTTCCAGGTTTTCGCTCACATTTCTACTGTCATGTTGGTTGTCTAACTATTAGGCGTACAGTGAAACAATTCACTGTAGGCCAAACCATTTTACGTCGAAACACGCAATTAGATTTTCGTTGGCCCAACAAGATTTTGCTACTTGGGATTTATTATTAGCATAGAAAATGCTGGAAAGTACTTTTTTCTTTTACTTTCAGCGTCTTGTAAGGGTAAATGAAAGAAAAAAAACCTCTCGAATGAAGCAGATATGAACCGTGGCTGATATGCCACCCACCCTACACTGCTGACTTTTGGGTTTCGTAAGTAGAAGGATAACTGCCAATTAAACAGGAGAATCTAATCAGTTATATCAACGAAGTTATTATTTAAGCATACAACAATGGTGGGAATATCACTGGCTTATACTGGGTTTTGAAGTTGAAATCAAATAAGAGAACAAACGAAATGTGCTGTGAAAAACAATGTGTGCGTATTGAAAAAAACTAAAACCGCAAAACTATAGTTTTGGTTTTAGCCTAAACCTATATTTCCTCCAAATTAAAATTAGACGCTTGATACTCCGAAAATCATACGTCATGTACGCCACTAGTTACAGTTAGAGTAAAACATGCTAACTCATTTATTGGATACCCAATTAGTATTTTCAACCGTTGGTAACAGTTTCATTTATATATTTTTTTTTCTTTATCTCTGGTAATCCAAAATATACGCCTCTGCGTGAAGGCGTTGATTTACAAATTGTGTATGTGCTGTGTTTCTTAAATTTACAGTTGATGAATAAGATAAGGCCATTATTCATTTAACAAGGCATTCACTTATACAAGTTCTCCCTATTTTATTCAAAGAACAAAAAGGTGCATTTAAAACAGGCCTGAAACACAGCAGTCACAAGATATAGCGTGAAGGTTACTCTCTATAAACGTTCTTTTTACACGTATAATGAAACCTGTTGAAAGGCACATGCCATTATCTTCCAACAAAGCTACTCTGTTTTTCTTTTTTAAAAAAAAAAGTACAAGCGATGATCACTAAAAACTGTAGCAGACAGGATGGACAGGGAGAGCAGAGAAAAAAGGTGGTTTTAGTTCGCTAATTCGTTACTCGGTAGCGCTAGTAGCAGCAGCTCGTTCTTTCTCAACCTTCTCGCAAGAGAGCGCTCTTGTAACTGGTGGAAAAGCAGGGAAACAGATTTCGCTAAGTATCGATCAACTCGAAGCAACCCAACAACGTAGCGGAAAGGATGGAAATATGTACGATTCACTGTCGTGGTGCGCTGGTTTCCAAGAGGGTTCGTTAATTATTACGAGCAGAGGCGAACAATTATTATTACCTAAGCACAACGTATTTTAAGTTATTTAGTGTTTTTTTAGTGAAACTTTTTGATGGTTTTGGTGCTACAATGAAATAAAAGAAAGTGTTTCGCTTCAAAATATACAGAAAATATTTATAATTTTTCTTCGATACGAAACAATTAAGCCTAATTTAATGTGACCCACGCTTGAAATACTTGTAGCTCTGTTTCTGTTACGAGGGCGGAGTGATTCTATAAGCCAGTGAGTGATTGAGTGTACAAATATGTTTAGTGTCTTTTAAAGTGAATAATTAGTGAACAATTTCTCTTAACGCTGATTACGAAATTTCTAGATGTGTTTCTAAGCCTAACAGTGTTTTTATTCAAACATACGAAATAATTAATCTCTCTCTGTTTTTTAAAAAAAGAAACGAAGACAAGATGACAACGGAGAATGTAATGGTGCCAGTTTTGAAGGCCTAAATTCACCGAAATGACATCGGATAGCGATAATAAGCCGGTTATCAACATCCAACAAGTTGCCAATAGTAATAATACTCGTATGCTAAGATCTCCTAGTCACGAATCCGTGACCACTGATTTGTCTCTGTTCTCTGTGTCTAGTGTTGCATCCGATATGAGTAAGATGAACAATTTACGTGTTACGTTTAAATCATATAGTGACGCCCAACTTCATCGGGGGCCGAGTCCGAATCCAGACAGTGTACGAAATAGACTAGTTGTACAGGGTGATCCTACACAAACTATACCGGAAATTTGGTTCGAGGAGGAGAATGATTTAATTAAAAGTTGTGGTGTGTTGTCATCAGCGTTAGGTTTGCAAAAGAGCTTTAGCACCAGTGATATTACCCAGTTAGCAATGTCAGATGCCGCGCTGCGGTCCTCTGTTTCTGAAATGGCTATTACCGGAGCCCGTTTGGAATTGCCCCACCCACGCCTAGACCATGCCTCACGCTCTTGTTCTACCTGGGTTGCCGTAGGCGATGTAGCGTCTACGTCACAATTACCGTCACCTCAGGGTCGACCTGGACATTCTAGTGAAGTTCCCACTCTAACCGCTGCAGATCTCATTCGCTCCGTCAACAAGAAAGTTCGGCAAAACTACATTCGTCGACGGCTGCTAACCACGTACAAGGCTTTGGAACGACTCTCGCAAAGTGAATTTAATTTGGATCGTTTGGAAGTGCCAGCCACTAGCGGTACGTCAACGACCACCACCTCCACTCATCTTAAAGTTCCATCATCAAGTACCCACCCTGTGTCAAATGACCTCTTCAAAGTTGTGAAGCGTGATCTAGCTACTGGATTCAAGAGTCCCGGTAAGAATCTTCCACTTACCATCAAGGATGTGGAGCGCGAACGTGGTAAGCCTCTATCCAAGTATGAAAGAAATATGATGATTTTCAATTGGTTACATACACTTGATGACAGTTCTTTCGAAGGTCTTCAATAATTTGTGGGGAAAAAAAAATCCAGTTTAGGGTAGGCACGGTCCAAAAAATAACGAAATTAGAACCGAAAGACAAAGCAAACATATATGCAAGTGAGCCAGAAGATCCGTGTTGACCTTAATCTGGAACAGAGCCTATTATTTTTTCTCTCATTTCATTTTTTGTGTGTGTGTGTGTGTGAAGCAAGCACATATTGTGCCTACAACATACACAATACAGCCTGATCGCAGCCTAGCCTAAGAACGAACAGCTGTGTCCTGTAACTTGTATTAGTTATATGAAAGAAATGCTCTGTTTTCTTGTGTAAAAAAAAAAAATTAGCAATGTGTTTTCTACATGTTTGCTATTCCAAAAATGCCTAATTTGCAATTTGTTGTTCTTGGATGAATTTTACGTTACATGAAACTGTCAATATTGCTCTATTATTTAAAATATTATTGAGTCTCTTGCGAAATGTGATCGATTCAGTAATAGCTTGTATAGTTTTTTTTTTTTTTTTAAGAAATATCTTGTGCATAAAAATTCAATAATTATAGTAATGACTAGATGACTTTAATTGTCGTATTTTAATTGTTTCTTCTCCTAAAATGTTGTTGTTCCTGTATCAAAACGTTCGAAGAAGTTGTAGAAGCTGCAGTGAAAACAATTTCAATCTCATTTCTTTTTGTACAAGGAAGGACGATGCACCGCCATTCTCTCTCTCTCAGTTCTGTTGAGACGTTTTAAATGTGGTTGTCACACTCTAAGGAGCATGTATTTCACGCTAAAGAAATCGTAACTGCCGAAAGTGCATTATTTTTCGTTCCAATGTTTGAGCACTCTCATCCTTATAGTTTGTCAGAGCTTACGATGTTGTTTTTTTTTCTGTTAACATTTCGTGACACCAGTAATATTTTTTTTTTAAAAAAAGAACTTTTCTCTCTGTTTTATTGCCGTTAGAAAAAAAAAGGTTATTTCTGCTTTTAAACGTGGTTGTTTGTGTGACCTTTTTCTTGATTCATTTCGTGTTTCTTTTATTTCCATTCTCCGTATGAGGGCGTGGTCGAGTGGTTACGCTTCTTAGCCATTACACTGTTAAAAATCTTATATATTTATCACGTTTTTCTTTTAACTATTAGTATTAATTCTCCGCGAGTTCATGCTGGAATTCATTGTCAAGGTGATTTCTGAATATTATTGTTAAAACAATCAGAGTTTTGTTTTATAAATCTTAATAATTATAGCTTTCAACTTTAGCTCACCTATTGTTGACTACACTACTGGAAAAAGGATGTTCTTGGATCAAAATTAGCAACAATTTTGGATAGCGGTTAATATTAAGTAATAAGTGTTTGAAACAATTAAATTTTAAGCTAAATTTTTGACTGTCCAGTGTCCAACCTATCACGTCATAATGTTTTATTAGTCAAATGTATTAAGTTAGAAATGATTCTTTTAAAGTGCAAGTATGCTTTCCTCATATTTAATATTGACGTTCGAAATCTGGGATCCGAATCGTGATATGATATCCGGAATTTCTATCCAATTCATAATCTTGGAACCGCAGTATTTACATCTGACCACCTGATTGGGGGTTTTCCCATCATTGGTTTCAGACGAATATCGTAATGGACTGTTGAAATAAGGTCAATACTTTTACCGCTCTTTCTCTCTTGTTAAAATGTTGTAAAAACATAGCTATGTAGCTTTTAAACTTTAAAATCAGATCGAACCGTGGGGAGGGGAGACTAGAACATCCTGTCGTGCTGGTCAATTTTTCTGCTAACAAGTAATATAGTCATGGCTGTGAAGGTTTTGCGGTATGACTTGAAGTTAACGGGTCCTGGGTTCGATCATCCGTTTCTCTTGTCTGTAAGGATAGACGGAGTGACCTATTGACCTATTTTCAGCAGGATACCCCTTTTAAACATAGAAGGGAGCAAACCTTTAATTTGCTGTAGATTATTCAAGTAAATAATTATTGATAAAAAAAACCCAACAAAATGAAGTTATTTCTTTCATGTTGGGAATGTTTCACGCAACTATACACTGTAAAAAAAAAACACTTATTTTACACTTTTTGAACACATCTGAAATTCTTTTTAGGGGACTTTGTCACTTCTGAAGATAAGCTTTAAACACTCCTGGCGCACTTATCTTTTCAAGGTCACACTTTAAAATACTTTTCTGTACGCTTCTTAATCACTAAATATCTGGTTCACTGGATAAGAACTTCAATGTATAGGAAGAAAAGTGACGAATTCTATCTTATTTGTAGTTCAGTGAAAACAATACAGAGACGACCTGAGTCCCATCTCTGCTCCCTTCAAAGTTTTTTTTTTCGCTTCCTTCGTGAAATAGTGCAGAAAAAGTGTTCAAATTGTATTGAAAAGTGAACAAGTAGGCCTAAACCAGAACTGATCTTAAGTTTTCCCATTAAAAGTCTGCAAAATCTTTAGTTTTTAATAAAAAGAAGTGTAGTTTTTATTACTCAGTAAATGTTGATCTTCAATTGACCTTATCGCTGCCGTAATCAGAACAACGACTGAGAAAAAGAAACAGATTGAGAGTGAATATGAGATAATACCTAATCAAATACGAATTATTAATATGATCATCTCTTATCAAAGTTTGAACAATGCAATGTTATCTGACTTAATATTAAAGTGTAATGAAGCGATAAGTTATTTATTTATTTCTCTCTTGTAATATGTTATTTGGTCTTGACATTCGTATGATATTGAGTCTCTAAAGCACCAGGACAAAAACAAGGATTTGTCCTCGTCTTAACCAGAGTAGGACATTCCGTATCCATTTCTGATCTTTCCAGAGAGAAAAAAAGTTACTTTTGTAAAATTCTGTTTACAAATTTGAAAAAAAAAAAACAATCATCCTTTCCTCTCACTGTTATTGACTTATGCAGATAATGTATAGTCAGCATAATTAAAGGATTGTGTGATCAACAAATAGCGACAGGGCCTTCATACCCAGTTTAGTCTTCCTTGTTTCTACTGAACATAATTTATTATTCCTTCAGTTAGCGCAGTGCGATTTACGAATTTTTTCCTAGAGATATCGTAGGTGAATCGAAGAGTGATCGATATATACATATCGTTAATATCGAAAAAAAAATCGTTAACATTGAAAAATGTTTGGAAATCGAATATTCATATCGATATATTGTTACAAATCAAATATTGCTCATATCGAAATTTCGTATGATATCGGTACTAAATAAATAAGTTTTTTTTTTTTAATTTTTGTCTTTATCAATATTTTGACATAGAAAATATCGATTCATCGATTGATTTATTGGAAAGTTGCATTTTATTTTGATAATAATGTCTACATTGTATGGTAACTAGTTTCGTCTGCACTTCTTGAATGTCTCCAGGATTGTATTGCTCTAATACAGTGATTCTGCCAGACTTCCCTCCCTGTCACTCACCAAATGCTCGAGAGCATCCCCTAACTTATTTTTTTTACAATAAAAATTTATAGAAATCGTGCAAAACTCCACTTACACCGTTCCAATTTTGACTTTAAACCCCCGAAAACTGAAAATCCTGACGGAATCCCTGCTTGAATGTAGGTTTCTTTCCAGTTTACTTCTTCACAGAGAAATTCTGTATCAAGTGTCCAGTGATCTTGCACGTAACCATCTCCAATTTGATGAAAAGTTACACAGAACTGCCTAAATTAAGAAAAGAAAAATCTGCAAACTTTCATGGCTTCAAACCCGAAAACTTGAAATGTAAACGCTCTGCTTGATCAAACCGTGCCTGTGTTGTGAAGCCGTGGAATCAACTTTAAACACAGATAACTTTTATAGGCAATAAACTGGATGAAATACAGTAAAGTCTCAATTTAACGGACCTCGATTCTACGGACTTCGGATTTAACGGACAAAGTTTCGCGACTTTCCCCCCTCCCCCACTACAACTGAAGTTCTAAATTATGTTTTTAAAATATTAACGGCTGTAACATGGCTATTATCCAGTTAGTAATTCAATTATGTTGTCGCTAGAAGATGATAGCGACAGGTAGACGGTCTAGAATTGTACTCTTGACAGCGTCTGGTCCTTGAGCGTCTACCAATGTTACTGATTTGTAGACTTCGTCAGAAACAAACAAAAAACTAACAAAAGTGTGTGTAAAACAATTGTTTGTTATTACAGTGGTAATATTGGTAAAATTGCAGTAATATTACACATATTATTTTTTTTTTAAAAAAATGGCGATTTACAGACATCCCTCAGCTCCTATTAGTCCGTTAAATTGAGGACTTACTGTATAAGAAATTATCGAATTTCCCAGGAAAAGAAAATAGTGTTAAAACATGTATGGCACAATCCGCTTCCAATTTAAAGATCTCAGTCCGTAATCCAAGATGGCCATGACCGTTGAATCCGCCAAAAAGTTATCTCCCATGTTGGTGATCACTGATAAACATTTACAAGGCATACATTTATTTGTCAGAGAATAAAAGCATTTTTACATACTTTTGACACCTTGTTAAATTATTAACAGTGAAGAGTTTGACATTAACTTTTAATCTTATGATTAGGTAATATTATCTTTACAAGTAATGGAAGTGAATGCTGAAGATTTCTGCGATTCGAATTTGTCAACTTTGACTTTAAATAAAGTTCTAGCCCTCAAATTTTGCTGAAATTTTAGAATTGAATTATGAACCAAAAGCTGTGCAAGCATGGAAAATTATGTAGGGTTGTTATCAAGCACGTATTTAGGGGGGGGGGGGTCCGGACCCCCTTAAAAGCTCAGAGTTTTATGAAAAAATAGTATAATTTAGGCGTAATTATATATATTTAATGTACGTTTCATGCCCAGACACACCTTGGACCCCCCCCCCAGAAGCTCTTGGACCCCTTCCAAAACCAAATTCTGGATACGTTCCTGGTTGTTATTCATATTTTACTCTTGACATCTTGTAGGCTTTCACATACTGAACATTTACACCTCAAGTTTTAGTTCTCGATATTTCGAACTTTGTTTAAATTGGTTTTGTAAATTTAGGCCCAGTTGTGTATAAACTTGCATGAAAATTAGAAATGGTCGAGTGGGAACCACTCTCATTTTTTTTTTTCACTTGAATTGAAATTACTCTATTACGTTAAATTGGCATATACCTGATTTCTCTCGTCCAAAGCTTAATTAATATCTCTATATAACACAGTCCTTAACTGAATTCATGTCAACTCTCTTGTAAACGTACCGGTACCTGGAGAAAACAATATTTTCTTTTCGATTCCCGGTGCCGGCTATTCTGACCAAGTTCTTTCTCTGTTTTACTAGGTCACATTACGCAAATACTGTAATGACACCTTGAATAAGACAAGGACCGATTCCTTACAAAATCCTCTCCCTTTTTGTTATTATTGTTAAATACAGAGATTATAAAGTGGTCGAAATTTGGCTGTATCTACAAATGATTAAATTAATTGTTTAATAAATTTATAGTATTGACGTGCCCCCTTCTTTCCCCTATAATCGTCCTCTGGTTTCAACTAACTTACCACATAAAGTTTCTTGATTTATATGATAGATATTTTTCTATAGTTTTTTTTAAAGGTTGTAATCTGTCGAAGAGACTGGCCAGATTTAATTCGAAATAACATAACATTTTCTCTACTTAAATCTTCATTATTTATCCAGGACATTAGAAAATTCGTTTGGCGTTGAGTTAAATTTTCATAACATCATTCCAACACAGTCTTGTCTATTTTCGCTTCTTGATTATGTAACAACTTTCCTTGTAGTTATACACTAACCTGTCTTTGTCTCTGTTCCGTGTTACCAACTATAGTTATGAATAGAATCAATAAAGTATGAAATTCTTCCATCTGGGAGTTCTGTAACATAGCCCATAGTGAAAAAACTTTTTGAAGTAAACAAGCATCTACAAGTTGAATTAAAAGGTTATTTTTTATGTGAAGGCTGGACATAATATCAACTATTACAAGCAAGGTCACTTATAGTGTTACGTAGTGCTAAAGCTTCGTTACATCAAAATAAGCAATTTTAAATTTCATAATTGTTTCTATAAATAGATCAATTAAACATGTCTTTTATTGCTTACCTGTTTGTGCCTAATACGAAGTTTGGTTCTCGTCAGGATTACCTTGTTCTTCTATTAGACAGTTTTCGATAAAGTGAGCTTCTTATCACTGTCTTTAGTGAACGCCAAGGGACTCGACCTCGTGACCACCCTCTTTACAAACCAGGAGCCCATTGCTATGTCTACTCCGTCTCTAGTTTCTTTTTTTTAATTTTTAGTATCATTTGAAAAAACGCCTATACTTGAAAAGTTTATTTCATATGTATATAGGGTGTATATAAAGTTCGGTAACACTTTCAAAAATGTATTGTAATTCCACTATTAACATTACTAATTGACGCCGCACACTAATTGAAAGTCGTAAGGTTTTTTGAACTGCAGGTGTTCGTTCCGTTTAGTTCCGTTTCTCGCCGATAGATGACGGTAAATTAAATATGGCGCTTTCTGGCTGAAAAGGAGTTTTGTTGCTACATATTAATAAGAAAAAAGGAGTTCAACAGATATCAATAGGGATTGAATGTATTACTTACAATATTTCGTTTTGACGATAGTGATTATTTTAATAGTTTGTCCAAAATGAATTTTTGAAAGTGTTACCGGACTTTATACACACCCTGTATAATGATTGATGGTTTTTCGAGCTAGCTGTTTCGATCATTCTATTACTGTAAGATATTTTCTGTCCATCAATATTTTCTTGTAATATAATATTTATGATATATTTCTTTTCTATGGAGTCACTACTATTTCCTTTGCATTTTGACGTGCATTAAATTATTAACAATAAGAAAACTTTTTAAAAAGGCAGTTTATTATTGCAATATTGAATAAATTTATTCATTCTTTGCCATTTTGGAGGTGCTGTTTCTTCCCTGTAAACTAGGAAACAATAAAATATTAAGAAATTTTTACCATACAACATAATCTTCAATTCTGTTTTTTTTTTTTTTTTTTCCTTGATGTTTTTAAAAACGCAACAAAAAATATTCTGGTCAATTTTTTGCGGAGTTCTTAGGATATTAATTTTGTTTGTGTTTTCTGTCTGTTAACAATACACCATTTACCGATAGCGGTCAGGTCTCAACTCTGTATGATGAGAGAAATGTCATGCAACATTCTAAGATTCCATTGATCACTCGGAATTATCACTTTCCCTACCGTGAGTATGCCGTCTGCATTTACTTTTAAATTGACTTACTGCTCCAAACAAGGCTAAATGATCTTATGTGTAAGACGGTGTAACGCTGCAATATCATTTGAGCATGATCATTGCGTACTCGTCATTCCAGAACACAAAGCAATTAGCAATCACAATGAGGCAATTGTACCAGTATGTTAAAGGGAACGCAATCTATTACGTTCGATGTTGTCAGGCTATTTTGGTATCATTCGTGGTAATTAAAAGAGGAATAAACCAGATAGGTATGCAATGGCTTGGCAGATATTTTTTTTTACAGCGGTTTGTTACATGTAGCAACCAAACAGGATTTGTTCCCATTTAAATTTATCGAGTCTGGCTTCAATCCATAAAATACGTCACTATTTCACCGAGCTTCCTTAGCTCAATTAGTAGAGCTTTCAATCGGAAGGTCCTGGTACCATGTGTATGTAAATTAATGTGTAGAGGTGCTAGATATGTGGTCTAGAAAGCAATGAGGCAGCAGCCCAAACATTTTTGAAACCGCTGCTCTAAATTAACCGATACCATAAGACGACCAAACAAGCTACTCCTGTTTCTAGTTTTCAGCTCTGGTTAGAATAGTGACTAACTTCCTAAACGAGCATCCAAAGAGAGGACCTACAATTTTCTTTTGTTAAGGTGTACTCTGAACCACTACGTTCAATGGACCCATCTGGGGGTTTTGAACCCGAGAGCATGCATACAGAAAGCGAGTGTGTTACCCATTCGTTCAAACGAGAGCCTTAAGTTAATGTTTTCTTGCGAGTAGGTAACTTTTACTCTTGATACCAAAAAACTTGCCGGTGTTGTATATTCCTCAGCTACGACACACATCTGGCAACTTTGCTTTGCTGAAAATTGAAAGATGTCTTAAAGAACTTACAAGAAAAACTCGTAAGCAACAAAAGAAATAATAATACGAATTAATGATCCTTTCGCTCGACCATCAACTTACGAATTAGTGTTGGGATTTGAAGCGTAAATTAAACAGTGACAAAACTCAACAGAGAGGGAGGTAAAACAACCTACACAGATTAAGGGTGACTGGCCGACCTGAAGGTCTCCGTTACGGCTCGCGGAGAAAGAGCATTTAGCCAACTGTGACGTTGGTACAGAAGGAAATAAACATACAGTTAAAACATTGTAAGCATTAAATGAAAAAGAAACAAGATGAATATATAATTAATTAATTATTCTGTGCATCAAACTATGAATCATGAGGTCCATGTATGGTGGAAAATCTTGTCAACTGTTTAGTATAATTGCTGGTATAAATCGTCAAAGTAAAATTTAGGATTACCTTATTTCAGGGCTAAAATTCACTACACACTTTTGTTACTGCAGGTTAGGGTAAGATAGTTACAGAGCCGTAGTCACGCATGGGGGCAGGTCGGACCCCGACCAAACAGGGTCCGCGCCCGACCTGTTGATTTCCATTTGCAGAATTACCTATTTACGATTAACTTAATATAGATATGTTTTCTGAGAATGCGCTTATGTATTGTTTAAGCCAAACATAAAAGAAAAAAAGTTCTGAGATCTAAGCTGTAAATATCAATGTTCTTACAATTCTTGATAAATGTCAGGGTTGAGTAGGGGGATGCAAGTACATTCTCTCGCACACTCTTTCAAGCACTTATGATTTGATGTAAACAAAAAAATGTTTGCCTTTTATGACGCATAGGGAAAATAATTCCAGTTCACAATAATAAGTAAACGACACGTTGTGGAATTCAGACATGAGCCCACCTTTTCATTCAATCCAACGTAAGCCGTTTCGGATGTCTTCTAGTTGTGTTTGTTCATGAACAATTGTTCGGATAATAGCAGCAAAAAATTCAAGACGGTGGAAATGCTATCCCTGCCAGGGATGAAAATTTCGTTTTCTGATTCAAAAGATACGCCTGCTTCTTCAAACCTTGTTACCAGCTCAGCAACACCGACTGCTTGAAGAACAAGCAGCTCAGGCATCATTCTCTGAACAGTCTTCAACATTTTCCTGTCCGAGAGCGACAGATTTGGCGAAAACTGGAGAACCTATCCAGCAAATCAAATTGAAGAATTATAAAAAGGACACACACAACAGATCATTCCGAATTGGATGGTACAATCGTTTTCCATGGCTGGAGTATTCAGCAGAGAGGGATGCAGCATTTTGTTACCCATGTCGCCTGTTTCGTCCATTTGGGTCGAAAGAACCCACTTTTACGGAAACGGGATTCCAACGAGAAATTGGAAAAATGCTATGAATAGGAGTGGGTTTCGAAAACATGAGTCAAGTGCTGTGCATATTAGTGCTATGTCCATGTGGGAAGAAAAGAAGAGGCGCGTTTCTGGAAATGTTTCTGTTTCAACTCTTTTGAATGAAAGTGTTTTAGAAAAGAATAGATCTTATGTTAGATCAGTTGCAGAAGTTGTGCAGTTTCTTGTAGTTAATGAACTCGCTTTGCGTGGGAGCTATTCAATTGACGAAGAAACTGAAGACGGTTTGTTCAAAAATCTTTTTAAGTATACATTAAAAAAAAGATACAAAGTTGGCTGATTGTTCCTCAATTGTTCCAGAAAACGCTACCTACGCTTCTCCGGAAATTCAAAATGAAATAATGAGTGAAATTGTTCGAGAGGAGGTAGTAAAAGAAATAAAAACAGCCGATGTGCCAGTATTTACTTTACTTGAAGATGGAACTAGAGACAAAAATAACAGGGAAAAAAAGGTATTCATTTTGTGAAGGATGGGACAATACTGGAATCTCTGCGTGACGTACAGACAAGCACAAAACTTGACGCTGTTTCTTTCACTAATCTGAAAGACAATGATCTGGACTCACAAAACTTGCTTAGTCAATGTTATGATGGAGCAAGTGTTATGAGTGGGAAGACAGAAGGTGTTCAAGCTTTACTTCAAAACATCGTTGGCCAAAAAAAAATCCCTATGTTCACTGTTTTAATCATCGGTTGCACCTAGTGATAGTGAAGGTAGTTTCAGAGATACGTGAAATACGTAACTTTTTTTTATCAATGTTCAATGCTTCATAAGTTTCTACAGCGTCCGCAGATGGCAGGGGCATTTTGCAGTTACCAAGACAATAATAAAAGAATTCAGTGAAATAGTGAAAGCATTACAAAGTGTCAGAAACACAAACTTAAATGGAAGTGACATTGCAACAAGCATTGGTTTGATCTCAGTGATGACAGCATCTGAATTTCGTTTCTGTGCAGTTCTCATGCAAACATTATTAAGCATAACGGATCCTGCAGATAAAGTTCTACAGAGTCGTAACACTAGTTTGACAGATGCAATAATCATCATTCAGTCTGTTAAAAGGCAGATTTGTCACCTTCGTTGTCCAGAGCAGTTTGAATCGTTGCTGAAAGAAGCGGATGTTTTATTGGACGTGAAAAGGGGTTCAGAAACTGAACCTGAAATGAAGCGACAGAGAAAGAATGTGACAATGACAACGGATGTTATCACTAGGAATCCCCCTTCCGTTCAAAGAAGAACTTCCAGTAGTGAAGGAATGGGCTACCTACTGAGGCAGAACATTGTAGGCAATGGCCATATCTTTCGGGAAATTTTCAATCCACGTGCTGCTTTCAAATAATCATACGAATTGCTTGCATTTGTCAACACATTTGGATGCATCACAGCAATGTGTGAACCAACGTTCTCTGTTCTTACCAACTTGAACAGACCACGGAGGTTATCAATGACACACAGGTGCCTAGCTAATTTAGTCTACTTAGCATTTGAAAAAAAGCGAACCGAAAATATCGACTTGAATTATTTCCTTCGTAAATTCAATGATAAGAAGAATAGAAGGCTTCAGTTGTACTGATATTAGTTGATGAACTGTATTTTTCTAGAGGCCAAGCATGTACAGCCTTCCGAGATTTTAGGCTTACACGTAAATACATAAATTGTAGCTGTTTCATGTTTTCTGTTTCCGTGATTATATTGAGAGAAATAAATCATTATTTGAAAATAAGTATTATATAAGTGCCATCGATTTATTAATGGAAGGAACCGTAAATAAGAAAGTATTCTGTTCTGTACAAACCATCGTTCTCTTTAGTTTAAAATTGTAATGTACAGATTTTATAGTCACATTAGTAAATCTGATAATAATTATATTTGAACATAATTTGTAAATGTTTTCTAAGCTGCTAAAACACTGATATGTATTTTTCAATCTTGCTTGTTAAAAACCCAAAACGATGACTGCCCGACCAAAATTTCAAGCCTGGCTAGTTAGCGGAATTTATTGCTTAATATTTTACCTGAAGATAATTATTTCAAAGGTACAGATTTTACAATGAAGGCGAAATCAACATCGTTTTGTTGTGTTGATTTAACACAAAACTGGTAGTTACCCTGGGACACCGGAAAGTGTTAAATTAACAAAGCATTTTTTTTTCTGCATGGTTAACTTTTTGTGTGAGTCATTTTAGTAGCTATTGACTTCAGTCTGGCAAGAATACACAAGTGTAATTCTTTTTTAGAATCCACAAATATCAATGCACTTGGCGGGGTTCGAACCCATAACGCCGTGGACGGTAACCTAGCGCCCTAATCCACACGACCATCGAAATCAGTGGACCCTTCCTGGTATAGTGGTGAAGGTTTTGGAGAACAGATTGACACTAGAAATAGCGAGAGTAGGTTTAAATCTTGAACGAACAGGTTTTCTTAAGTCACACCATGCCATAGATAATCAACCTCATGAGGGCGGTGAGGGGTCAACTTCCAATATGAGGATAAAAGCGGAGCGTAAATATAACTGTAAAGATGAGTGTGAAATTGAAACGTTGAGGTTGAGGACGGGATTTAAACATGTGCGTGCGAACAAGTGAGGGTTAAGGCGAAGTGAAGACGTGACATTGAGAGAGGGTTGATGTAAATTCTGGATCTATGCATCAGGAAAAATAAAGCAGGGTTTCAGCTAAATCTAACTTAAGTAATTCCACCAGGGTTTTCAGTTTGACGGCTGTAAAGTCAAAGTGGAATTTTGCACCGTATCTATCGATGTTGGACCATAAAAATTTAAAAGTTACGGGAAATGCTCTCCAGAATTTGCGGGGTGATAATCCCACAGGAAGAGCCTGGCGGAATCACTGCCTAACCTAATATGAATACTTAAAATTAATCATTAATACTAAGCATTCAAACATTGGTGGAGTATCTAAAGTCTAACCCTTTATTATACATTACACCAAGGTGACCATATTTTTTTCCCCAGTGATTCCAGAAAGATAATTCCACTTCTTCCTTGCTGCAACAGCCTCACCAAAACATCAAAGATTATTCTTAATACTTTTATTTGGAGTTCAGAAATGACAAGGGCTTAATTCAATCAGAGAATTCCTAATATGGTTTTAGAAAAGACAAATAACAAAAAGAGTACATTTCAAGGATTTAGCGGGAAAAAAAAAGTAGAGAATTCAAAATTTGGATCCCCCTGAAAAGAGTACATCTGGTATCCCTAGACAGAAGCCATTTTCGAATGGTTCTTTCGAAATGAAACAATAACATTTTTTTGAAGGATATTTATTCTTCAAACCGGGGAAAATACCGGGAAGAACAATTGCCGGTGATAAATGCCTTAATCCGGGGGAAATCCCCGGAAACCTGAGGGGAGGGGGAATGGTCACCCTATATTACACTCTTTTGGCAATTGTGATTCTATAAAGACAGTGGCAGGTACATTATCACAGAACATTTGTTCAATAGTATCCCTAAATGAAACAAACCTTTTGTTGCTATAACTAATATTTCTTATATTGAAATATTTGTCATAAATTCTACATACAGGGTGGTCCCAAAGTATTGTCACTCTTAGATATAGAATATAATAACAGTATACAGTTTACTGCAGGGAAATTAATTAAAGTTAAAAAAAAATAGGTACATTCGATTCATGAAATATCACCCACGACGAATGTTTTTAACTGTCAAGAATTTGAGGGGGTGACAGAACCCTTGGGTAGAGAGACACTGATTTCATATGTGGGTTATATAAATCTGGATTTATTCGGCCATTTTTAATCTGGTGTCTTAAAGCGACGTGTCCTTCTAATGTAGTTTGCATTTTCAAGAATTCCCACTTCTTTCTCCACACTCTTTTTCCGTACGTTGTCTTCGGGGCCGACCTACGAAATGTTTATGGTATAAAATTACTTGTGCTTCTTTTTATTCATAGCTTCATGTATAATTTGGGATACTATAAAGCATTCACCAGGTCAAGTTGAACATCCTGATACGAGTAAATTGATACTTTTCAAAATCGATTTTCATCCTCTGACAATAATAAATGGAACATTGCCGAAGAAAGAAGTGTTATATTTCAGAAAACTGTAGGCTCGTTATATGTGAAGTACACACAGTCATAGAAGGTAATGACATTGAAACATATAATCATCTCAGATTTCCAGAAAAGACTCACTTTCCTCACGTAACGAGTTACGTAAAATGTAATGGTTCTTCTTTTCCTTGTACTTTTTAAAAATAGTAGTGTCTGTGTTCGAGTTTTTAGAGGACAAAGGTGTCATGTTACATTTTTTCCCTCCACCTTTTTCCACGAACTCGTTTGTCTGTGTAACATATCCCCTTCATCGTTTCTGAATTTCTTTATTCAGACTAGGAATGGGGTCTTGTAGACCAAGAATAACACAACATTTTCATCCACCACCAGAACTCAGTTTTTCGAAGAATGTAACATGACACCTTTATCCTCTAACCGCTTCAATTTTTTTGTAAGTTACATTTTTGTTGTTCTGCGTCCTTATTTTTCTTCAAGAATATATTAAATACTAAAAAAAAAAAAGTAATGTCCTAAACAGCATTTGCCTTCCCTCACAACTCGCTCGATTAGTTTCTCATAACGTAGCACTTGAAAACCATTATTTTTTCTCTTAAATCCACATTTCGAAATCATACAATTTGCTTCCTAAGTTTCTCCCAGAATTCAGATTTCTGTTTTATACAAACACAATTCTCACCAATCTTTTTTTTACCTCAATTCTTCAGCGGTTCACAGAAACTGTCTTGTTTCTAAATGCCGCTTCCGTCAATACTATTCTCAATTTTGTTGCAGAGTGGCCGTAGCTCAGTTGGCACAGCAATCGGAAGGTCATGGAATTATCCCAACGAGCACCCATTCTGACTGAGGGATTTTTCAAAGTTTTTCCTCCGTCACAACAGGAAAATTTCGAGATGGTACCTCTAAAATAGATCCTGGTCGACTACCTTAGAACATACTTTCTGCTACCCTGTGTCGGGCCCAGTCAGGGTTTCCTAAACGCCATAAACAAATACAATTCAATTTTTCAGTACTTGAGTTTGCTCATTTATAATTTTATACGTACCAGATCCTTGAATCATGTTCTAGTTTTCGACTTTTTAACATGTGAAGAATGTTAAGACTTGATAATTGAAAAATAAATTGTAAAGTCTAAAAGTTACAAAGGTCATGGCAAAGGACGAAATGTGATTGTTATTAACGCCCTAAATGAAGTTATCAGGATGGGGCCTACAGTTTTTGGCAAAGTGAGCTCCTAAACATTCCGTTCAATAGATCTCCTTGGGACTTGAACTCGTAACAACGTTCACCAGAGACTCCACAAAGAATTTTCATTTTTTTTTTTGTAGAGCGGTGCAAGTCACAGTTTCTATCGGTTTTTTTTTACCGTAAAAAATTTTAAATTGGGGGATGCGCTGGAGAATTTGGAGGTGACTCCGACACAGGGGTCTAGCAGAATCACTGACGCTCACTGATAAAACCATCTAGACCAGCGTTGTCAGATGAAGATAAATTTCCCGAAAACAGATAAATCTGGACCTCATTAAGGGTAAAAGAGAAGAAAAGACAAAAAAATCGGGAATTTTTGGCACTTCTTGTTTCAAGTTTCAACAATTTTGAAAGTAAATTTAGCAGGCGGGAAATTTTTGCAATATTTTGAGGGAAAATATTACAACGGGAACCTGGCAACACTGATCTGAACAACCGGAATCCTTGACGAAGTGTGATTAATTATACATATTACTTCCAATTAACTCTGCAATTAATCATCATTATAAATTTATAATAATACCGCCAAATGGTTAACTATTATGTAACCAATCAATATTATCAGAGAAGAAAATTTTGTAAAATGAAAATCCAGTTTGATTTTAATATTTTTGCTTTTTTGTATGCATGTTTTTTTTTTAAAAAAAAAAAACCAGCTTTATCAATGTTAATAATCAAAGAACTCATGACATAGATAAATATTATCGGTTTTGCCCTAATTACATGTGTTTACTTTTCCCTTTTAGCTTATAACTAGTCTAATTATTGCCTACTTTTACAGCAAATTATGTACTATCATTAGACAACCATGTTTAGATAAGAGAAACATTCGTAAAACCACTTGTGTTACTCTTGAAAAGACGCTGAGAACGGGACATGACATAAATATTTGTGTTGTTCGTAAGAATAGATCCTTGTGTGGTGGAAACTTGTTTGTATCAAAATGGTGCCGAACACCTACTCAATGTGACCTTGACTGTTACGCAAATATTATTTAAACTAGTAGTAATCCAAAAGCGCTTAATATCAACAACGGAACTTAAACATCGAAGCCCAGTTGGTGACTAGATCGTATAGGGAACCGCAAATCACCAAATGAAGAGAGTCTGTATATTACGTGCTTGTAGTGTATCATAATTACTCTTCTTACTACATAATACATACATGTAATTAAATTCTGATAGTAATGTCACAGAGGGGAAATCACTGTTTATTTAGTTGTAATAAAATTACTTTAATGCAATGCAACCAACAAATTTTATAAAGGTTTGTACTGCATTTCCCCACTGTATCGTAAAGAACTTTTTTTTAAAAAAGTAAAAAAAAAAATATTTTTGTGTATGCATGGCTAGAAAGAAAAGTATGGGATACGCTCTCATATACAGTCACTTTATAAATTCATCAATTGGCACCCCACGTGCTTTTGTTTTTAGTCATACATAACCAAAATTATTTTTATACTTTTTAGTATGAATAGTTTAAAAAAAAAGTACGTCTTAAAATAGTGCTTGTATTATTTTTTCGAGTTATTTCGGTGTTCGGATACTTTTTCTCAAGCTAATGTTTCGTGACCCAAATCCTAAAGTGTTCTACAACCAGTCAAACGCCATATCATTACCGGCTAGTATTTATTTTAGAATAAAGAAGTCCATCTTAAAAAAAAATAAATAATATATCCTTTTAAGATACATAAATATATAGAAATATATGAAAGTAACAATGAAATATTGTATTGTCAGCCGACTTACGTCGCTGTGCAAAATTTCATCATTGTATGACGTCGGGAAATGAGTTAAATTCACGTTGCAAGATTTGAGGACACCACAGACCATTGTAAACTTAAGAAAAATCTGTAAAAATGAAAGAAAATATGGGGTTCAGACCACTCTGTATTGTAGTTTTGGAACTGTTACAAGTGGTATTGATGATAGTTTCATTGCCATCTTCGATTCTTCATTCGTATTCACGACAGGATGGATTAATTCACAAACTTGAAACAACGTTATCTAAAACTTGTGTTATAATGGAAATCAAATCGTCCAAGAACTAAAACATGTGTTTTTTTTTTAAATCACAGTCGTCTTTTTGTGTCTACTGTTTATAGGCAAACTGATCTGTGTTAATGGGTACAGGACACTTTGATTCGTTTCTCTTATCTTTATAGAAAATAAATTATGTTTTCAATTCGAGATAGCGTTGTAATTCCATTCAGAGATAAGCTTGATAAATTGAGGCTCGAGGGAATACCCTTAGGTATTATTATCCATTGTCCAGATAATTATTAATCCGGATATTACTTGAATAATTATTCCGGATAATCTAATCATTCGAATCCGATTAACTGGATAATCGAATAAACGGATATCAAAAACGAAACAAGAGGATATCCGAATAATCATTCGATTATTCGCTATCTGAATAATTGTTACATGATTTTCTTTATTCAGATAACTGTCCGATTATCCACTATGCGGATAATTAAAATTATTCGAATAATCTGATTTCGGACATCTGTATAATCGGATATCAAGTGATTGGCAGCCCTAAATACAATATTTGAACAGTAGTTGGACACGTTGGTCTTAACTCAGTAGTAAAACATCCATCTGACAACTGGAGGAAACCTGGGTTCGATTCCCATTTAATGCAGCTGTAAAGTTTTCAGAGTTTGTTTAAGATATGATCATGCAATGAAGGTGTGGAAATTCAGTGTTAAGTATAGATAATCGTTAGTTTTATTACATTGTTGTGAACAGCAACTGAAATATAAATTTATTTTTCAAATAATATTACAGGGATAGAAACTGATGTTTCAATTTTACCATTTTTGTATGGTCATTTAGTTACAATGAAACTTGCTAAATAAGTTCCTGTTATCTCCAGATGTTTCTAAACTTGTGATGTACCTGAAATTTACATGGGAAAATCTTGTGAAATACCTTTCCCCAAGGAGCAGAAATCAAACACGAAGGTTATATGATTAAGCATTACAGAAACAAACCAACGGATACAAAATTAATCAAAATCGTGTTTACCAAATACAGATTCTAATTTTATCGTAAGATTGTAAAATGATACAAATCTAAATCCCTATATTGTAATCAGTTACTCGGGGCTTATTCTAGTGTCTGTATTGTTCGACACAGTGCTATTACAAGAAACAGTGCGGCAACATTGCGAATCAAAAATGGATAGATAATCGTTTTCTCTCTCTTGGCTAACTGACTTACTGAGAGCGGTGTTGCCAAGTGTACGTTTAATCTGAACATTTTGTGACGTATTTTATTTACCTGTTTTAATTTGTATTGGGTGTACGTTACCAGCCGACTTTCAATGAATTCCAGAATAGTAGAAAGGTTGGACTCTTCCTTCCCGAGCTTGCTGTATAAACTATATATACTTGCTACGGTTCAAAGGCAGTCGCTTACGGTAATTTCTCATCTCTGTGTATAATTTTCTCATCATTCAAGAAAGAGGAATATTAATAGAAAAGCATGTTGCATTCAAGTGCACAGCAAAATGACCCACAACATAACTTCCCATAACAGTTATAAAAAAAAAATGCATTCAGGTTTAATTGAAGAAGTAAATCTAGTTTTCAATGTCAAGGTTGTGTGTATTCTAGTCAAGCTTACAGTTTCTCCTCTTTTTATTCGTCAAATACTGTACATACGAGACGCACATGCACACGCCCATATACATAATCTCAACGATAATGTATTGCAAAATAGGAGGAAATTGGGCAAAACGGAGAAGTGTAACTTTACTTGACTATAGTGTGTATAGTAAGGAACTACCCAGAATGCTTTTCGGTTCAAATAAAACTTTCATCTTTCTATTACACAGGGATATAGTTAAATATTTCACTGATGGTTTCGTTACTCCGTGAAATAGCATTTTCGAAAAAAAAAAGTCCCCGTTTTGTCCAACCGGTATTATAAAATGGGGGATGAAGAGTAAATGTTATTACACATCGAAAATCATTAACATAAACCTTTAATCTCTGTTTATGAGTGCAGAAGCTATGAGAACTGATAATAACATAGGAAGATAAGTTTTTTTTTTTTAAATAAACCACTGTGAAAGATAGATGAAAAATGTAATTTCGGTTTAGATAAGTTATACAAACATTGCCAAATTGCTGTGAACATTTTCAAAATGATGTTTCTGTCTATCGTTATCTAAGACAGTTTTAATTGGTTTCGAAAATACCTATTTAGAATCTCGATACAAATAGGGAGATCCATTTTGACCAACAGCTTGCCTCCCCATTTTGTCCAACTTACTGAGTTTTAAGATTTCAAGACGGATTTGCTCAGGCAGTGGCACAAGGTCAAGTACTCTACCACTATATTACACTTAACTGTTAAATAAGGTGAGGTACTAATATTTTGCAGTCCGGGTTCAACAAATCCAAAAACGAACAACAAACTCGTTACGATTCCTTAAAATAAAATATATATATATTTTAAAACAATCTCCACTCGGAGACATGCTTGAAGTTACTACTCCAACTGACGAAACTGCCTCTGTGGTGCATCCTGTAAATAATTCAACTCTCATCTGCTAGATGGCACCATCCGTATGAGCTGTGGGGCACACTTCCCCATTCTATGCGACCTCCCTGTTTTGCCAAACTGTCCCTTACATATTTTTAATGAGGTCTCCGTGTGTGTGTTTTCATAGTTTTGAATATACTGAACAAATGACAAACAATAATTAAATTTTAAAAAGAGGCTCCAGTAATATACTTCTGAATGTGTATCAAAATGAACTATGTGGATGCCTCTTAAACCAGGCTACGATAATTTTGGCTTCAAGAGTTTCCAATCCTGTGTATTCATACTTGTTCAACTATAATTTGAGCAGCAATTTCCTGAGATGAAAGCTAAACAGTAATGGTTCTCGCAAATGCAATTTTTTTTCTGGGTACGAAACCTACATCTTCAATGGGATAAAACTTGTGTTCTTCGATCGCATATTCCACACTGCTTCTCACAACCTACTACCCACTTGCATGCACAACAATAGTCATTTATGGCCTGATTGATCTCGTACAACTGCTGCTCTCTATTTGGGAACGCTAGAATTAATTCCAGCACCCAATATTTATGGCCTTTAGGGCATCTCAGGCTTTCTCTGACATAGAATGATGATGATGCCAGAAGGTAGTCGGCCAGGGCCTAGTTAGTAGGTACTATCCCGGGATTTGCCTAGTGTGACTGAATAAAAAAAAACGCTATCAGGATGAGATCGTTCTCAGGACATTCCGAATGCTAAGCCAACGCTTTACCAACTGAGCTACGGCAGATCGGTTCAAGAATACCTATGCTGTACGTTTAAATTCAATTTGGAAATCACTTACTGATGAAAAAAAAAATAGTGAAATAGTTTTTCCACCATCAAAATTTCCATGTCGCTTGTATAATTATTTTTTATCGTTCTTATACTCATTAAAGCAGAGACTATAAATCCGGAGATATAACGACACAGCAAGTCATGTTCACCAGCATTTGAATCTCCAAAGCGAAGACTTCCCAGAATATGGACAGATACCACACGACATGGAAAACAAAATGCGTGAAATCATACTTGCAACACGTGACACTGTTCGTTAGCGAAAGAAATAAAAGATGTGGGTCTGCTGATAGACGAAAGGAAACTACTGATATGGCGACGAAAGAACAAATATCGGTATGCTTATCTGTTGTTATTGAAGAACTTCAAACGGAAGAGTACTTCATCGGGTTCTCAGCAACTGATGCAGCCAGTCTTTTTGATATTGTGAATGACATTCTGCTAAGGTTGGGACTGAATATCCAGATTTGTCGTGGACAGTGCTAAATATTACAGCGAGGTATACAAGGGGGTCCAGGCAAGGATTTTGCAAATTAATAAGTTTGCATTGTTTCATGTGTTCAATAAATTTAATGGTGAAAGACAGAATAAGGCACATTGCAACCTGCAGAAATGTACTAAGTATTGGTAAAGACTTAATCTATATGATAAGAGAGTCCCCTTGATAGTTTGAACTGGTTAATGCTATAAGAGGCACCAACATACACAAATTGAAACAAAATTTGAGACCCTTTTTGTTCCACTCGATACACTCTCAGAGCCCTTAGTTCAAAATCCCTGACAGACTTATAGAGACGTTCTTTCGTTTCTTTCTGAATATTTCTGAAAACAATAAAAGTTACCTTTTAAAAGGCCAAGTTCTAGAAACTATCTGAACCAGCAATTATATTAATTATCATTACTCTCCCAATTCTCCGCTTCCTGTATCTAATTAATGAAATCAATCACCTCTTTATCACACTAAAAGTAATGCCATCGATGATACTGACGTTATGAATATTAAGATTTCACGCCCACACAATTTGATTCGTATATAATTCCAGCTAATGAAATAAAAACAAACATAACTTCCGTCTGCTAGATGTAGATAATCATGTAATCCTACCAATTAATACAGATATCCGAGTACTAATTACAGCAGCAGATGTTTTCCATTGATGAACAATAGCAGCCATAGGATTAAAAGCAGATGCAACACCAGGACGGTTAAATGAAGTAGGAATAAATCCAAAACGAATTGGTCTATTCTTTGGAAATTTGCCCACTATCAACCTTTCATCAAATGAATATCAAGCATAATTCAAGAACTTCATTAGGTGGCTGAAAGTAAGCAATGGTCCCTTAAACCAAAACATAGTAAAGTAACAATTATTCCTGCTGAAAACATGACCATGTCACAGCCAAGTCAGCATATATGGTACTTTTTAATTCCTCAAGATATCCCCACTTAACTGATTATTCCCATTCATTTTCTTTTCAATTACTTACCTAATTTTCGCATCAATCATACATTTCAACACATCACCTCTTCAATCAAAACTTTGACATTTAAAAAATTAACCCAGTTAATCTAACCTGAAAATGATAACTAATATATTCTCAACATTTGACCCAACATCGTCAATTATATCAGTATTAATCAAGTGATCTAGAACTTTCCTAGACCTAATGCCTATTCCTACCTCCTTTTGATTTTACCCTCTTGAATCATAATCGTATGAAATATAGGTACTAACAACAACCCTTCACAAAGAATTTAAAACAATTTTAGGACCTATGACAAAGGGACAGCATTCCTTTTTATTGCTTTGTTTATATTTATAATGTTCAATATTTTCATACGACGTTTCCCATACATTTTCACCTTAATCTTTGCTTTACCAATATGACTAAATTTTATACTATATGGACTTTATACGCAGAACATATTGGCTCACCTTCTTCCAGCGGGAACCACAGGCTTCCTCATACAATTTATAGTGTGTATTGAAATGACCAGAAACATTATTCTACCAGATCCTAGCAGTCCAACTACTAGCAAATATAGTAGCAGGACATCTCCTCCTAACCCTCCTAGGAAGAACGGGCCCAAGACTATCTTTGTCTCTACTTTCGCTAATAATAGACAAATTTTACCATTTACACTAGAATCCGCAGTAGTAATCATTCAATCCTATGTATTTGCAGTACTAACAACCCTTCATTCAAGTGAAGTTACATAAGTCAGCACCTCAAAACCATTCATATCATCTAGTTGATCAAAGTCCTTGACCCTTAACCGGAACCCTCGTTACAACAACATGTTTAATTAAATAATTTCACCCATTCAACCCAAATCTATTCTTTCTAGTTCAATGATGACGAGACATCTTCCAAGAGGGAACCTTCCAATGACTTCACACAGCACAAGTAACAACAGGACTTCGGGGAGGGATACTTTTATTTACTGTATCAGGACTATTCTTTTTATTTCCGTTTTGTGAGTCTGATGTTTAGCCTCAACCGTAGAAATCGACATGATATGGCCCCCAGCCCTTCAATGCCATACAGGTGCCCTTCCTCAACACCGCGATTCTCATATTCTCAGGAGTTACAGTAACCTGAGCGTATCACAGTTTAATAGAAGCCGAGTAGTAAATTACCAGAAATATTACAATCACGAATCTAGAAATATTACAATCACGAATCTAGAAATATTACAATCACGAATCTAGAATACTTACATTTTTTAGTGTTGCCAACTATAATAAAATTTACTAAAAGTCACTAGATTTAGTTACAAATTATTTATCATCCTTCTTTATTTCCTAGCTGCTTCAAATTTAATAGTAATTTATAGTGAAATATTTTTAATCTAATTATCTCGGCTTTGCTTATTGTTTAACAGGCGTCCACCACCCCCACCCACTCATCCTCTTCCACTACTCTTTTACGGTCTGTACTAGAAAATTCTTCAAATATCTTCATATTCTCTTATTAATTTAAGTTATTACTAGTTCTAGAGCTAAAATTCTATGATTATTCTATAGGTATTATAGTTATTTTATTATATTTTTATAGTTATACATATTGTATTATATTATAATTTTATTATTATATATTATATTTATTACTAATATTCCTTTTTTCCTATTGATTATGTCACAATACGAGAAGAAAACACTATTGTTTTATCGTCTTTTACTTCTTTAAACTAAAATGTTAGAGTTTGAACTAATAATAAGACTTTTTTGATATTCTAAAGTTGCAACACTGGGTTCCTTTACCTGAGTTTACAAATTTACCTCTCCTTCTCTAACAAGCAGTAGAGGGGGGGGATAATCTACCTATTGGTTATCTTATGGGACTAACTTTCAGCTGTCCTTCCCCCTACGTTTCGTTCTACGATGTTATATAGTTGGCAATGGGGCTATTGTGTGAAAGGCAATAAATTATGTCAGGGGGGGAACTTTGGGATGAATGGGGTATTGTATTGCTCGTCACATAAATTGTTATGGTGGTTGGACGCGGCTAGAAGGGGGAATTGGAGGGTTCCAGGTGTCTGGTTGATTTTTATTGAATAGTGAGGGAGTAATAATATGTATAAATTGTAATAAGTATTTTTAATAGAGGCTTATCAAAGATAAAGGTGATATCGTTGATACTTCTTAAGATGTATTTTTAAGGTATTGTATATCTTACGAGAGACTTATCGTGGAAAGACGAGAGAACTACCAAACAATACTAAAGTAATGTTAAGTATCTCACACCTAGTGTTCGTGAATTTTGTTTCGATAATATTAAAATTGTATATAGTTTGCGATGTTTAAAGAATATTTTGTGAATTTCTTAATCTTAAGATGTTTAATAAGGAAGTGTTCAAGAAATGTTACTTTTTTCATGTAGAACGTTCAGTGTCTATAGTAACTAAGAGTGTTCTTTGTTGGAGATGGAAATCTTGAGATTTCTTAAGACGTTTAATAAGACGAATGTTAATCTTAAGACGCTGGAAGGAATGTTTGTTCTGAAAGTCTAAGCGAGACACATTACAATGTAATGGAGCTAATATTTACATGTGACAGGACTAGTACTTGATACTACATGTGAAACGAACATGAGAGACGAATCAGACTATTTCGTAAGAAAATAGGAAACCGTTAAATAA
>JAGDQP010004737.1:51626-82956 GCA_022664845.1 Lepisma saccharinum | reverse complement strand
AATTCCGAAGCGTTACGTAGCTACAGCCTGCCGAAAGCGTGGGAAAATGAACTTCAGAGCGGATTATTGCGAAGACAAAAAATCGGAGAGTAGGCGGTTGAGAGTAAATTAGAGGAAGTCACACCCGGGCTATCCAAAAATGCATATTGGAAAATGCTACAAGCAGGGCGCAAGGGATTCCCAGAAAGTCTTTCAAGTAAAGACTGGTAGAAAGGACCACAAATTGGATGAGTTGCCAACAGGTAACAATAATTCATTACCGCACATCGATATCTCAACGACAATTAATGTTATGACCATTTTTATAAAATAATGCGTGGTTGCATATCAGACAGGGAAAAAAATTAAAGCTTGTGACATAGTATGGAAAACTTTCTACTTTTTGCCTTGCATCGGTTGACACCTGATATCTCGTACACACGCGTCTTTGTTTTCTCTCTTTCATGTCATCCTTCTTTGGCTGCTGTATTACATTGCGTTCTTTCTACTAACCAGCCGAACGTGTCTCTTCATTAACTAATACCCTCCGTCCATCCTTTGCATGCTGTTACGCTTTAATCATACATCTGATTCTTTTCCAGGCGGGCTTCAATGCAACACTGCTGTGACATCACGGACGCCTGATAGCACTGACCACTCGACCAACGATGACGTCTTTTTTACTACACTGCAGCTGTTGAGATGCATACTCACCACCATCCGACTGGATACTCCATTGTTAATAAATAAGCCAAACGCTCGTTAACTGTCTTTAATTATCCCCCTGTCTGATATGCAACCACGCATTATTTTATAAAAATGGTCATAACATTAATTCTCGTTGAGATATCGATGTGCCGATAATGAATTATTGTTACCTGCTGGCAACTCATCCCATTTATGGTCCTCTCGACCCATCTTTACTTGGAAGACTTTCTGGGAATCCTCTACTTCCTTTGGGAATCCCTTGCGCCCTGCTTGTAGCATTTTCCAATATGCATTTTTGGATAGCCCGGGTGTGACTTCCTCTAATTTACTCTCAACCGCCTACTCTCCGATTTTTTGTCTTCGCAATAATCCGCTCTGAAGTTCATTTTCCCACGCTTTCGGCAGGCTGTAGCTCCGTAACGCCTCGGAATTTCGCCCCGTTACTTCGGCTTTTTATCTATATTTTTCAATACTATCACCTCCCGAAGTTTGTCGGTCCGTAACCTTACCACCCTGTATATATATATATATATATATAAATAGCATATCATATTTTTTGTTACACTGTCTGTATCCTAGCATATTGCCACAGTATGGGGCGAGGTCTGGAACCCGGAGCATGAGGGAGCAATGCCACAGAGTTTGTATAGTTAAACACAATGTACTATTATTAAACGCGAACATATATTTCCGCCCTTTGATAGAAGCTAATTTTCTGGAACTTTGAGCTACAGATAATTGATTTTTGTGGATGGTAATTACTATAAAAAATAGGTATCTTGAATATTACCGTAGTATTTCAATTTACAGTAAAGATGTCTCGAAGTTGTATTATCTCTAGGAACTTAAATTCTTCCTAGAGTTCACAATATTCTTTCTCTGTATTAGTATTTTATTACTAACTACACCAAATAACTTCACTCTATATGTCCTTAACTAATTTCTTATGTTTGTCAGGGTGAAGATATAGGACGCATAGCAATGTGGCAGTGAATGCATAAATAATTCCATCATTTGCCACGTAAGGCTGCAGGGGAAAAGGCAGGCAGTAAATTCGGATGAATGTCTCAGGATTTCAAGTCCAATCCTGCTGATTACATTATCTGCAGCGTAAAGCAATAAATACTTACTTACTTACTTAAATCATGAAAAAGAACCTTTTCTTTTATTTTACACAACACTACGTAAGTCTATACATTTTACATTCGGTCAGTCAGACGTTCTCAGAAGTTTTAACATGGCCTTTTTTTAATGTCCCGACTTTTTAAAGTAAGAACGTGGAAATATCCCCGTTTTTCAAGAAAACATTATGGGCACCCTAGATCATGGATTAGTTTGATAGATTTCACTGGTTGCATCCACTTTCAGACTATCGCACATTCACATCAAACCATAACGTTGTTCAGTATATATAATATTTTTTTAAAAAATCATCTTATTCCTTAGTACCTACAAAAATCGTCAACCATCTAATGCGGCTATCCGTCTTTTACATCTAGACAAGTATATCCAAACGTACTATGCTTTTATTTCGTGCTACG
This sequence comes from Lepisma saccharinum, assembly GCA_022664845.1. Lineage (NCBI taxonomy): Eukaryota > Metazoa > Arthropoda > Insecta > Zygentoma > Lepismatidae > Lepisma > Lepisma saccharinum. The sequence goes on along the minus strand of JAGDQP010004737.1, from coordinate 80,728 downwards.
TGACAATTATTTTCGTAACCTAAAGGATTCTTTTCTATTTCATTACATACATGAATACATTTTTAAAAAATTGGTATACGCACTGAATTTACTACTTCGGAATCAGTTTTGTACTATAGATTCAGTTTTTACGAAATAATTCCTATCCGATGTATAATAATGGCAAATCATTATAGTTTCATTTGCTTAGAGACGCTGTGGTCTCTAGGCAAATGAAACTATGATGAAACTGATCTGCGTAGGGAAGAACAATTTTCATCGTATATGCAGCAGCAATATACATAGGAAGGCATGCTCAATCACAATGCTAATGATTAATTATGATCTTGATTAGACAAAAGAGTATTCCTTCATAGCCAATCCCATTCTCTGAGGTGGCCTGTGCTGTGATTCATTGGCTTTACTGGTCTTTTTTCCCCCTCGAATTTTTATGCCAATAAACTCTTAAATTACCCTTCAACATGTTACTGAATATTCATCTAGTTTCTTAGTTCACGATATTTCCGTGTATTTAGAAGATTCAAACACGGGCGTATCCTGCACAACTTCCAATATAAGTTTCCGCACAAAATTAGCGTCACTGAGCAGGAAGGAAGGAAATATTCTGAAGTTTTATCACACGTAGCATCTCTACATTATACACCGAACGTAAGACCTCGAGGTGGCAGAGAGGTTGTTAGCACGCTCTCGGTCACGAGTTCAATTCCCGTCGGGGTCCATCGAACAGAGTGGTTCGGAGCCCAGTTTACCTAAGTGCAGGTCCCGTCCTTAGCTCACCAGCTCATTTAGATCAATTAACAACAAAGTTAAAAATACTCCGGTTAGCCACGGACAAACTCAGCTACTACTGGCAGAGCTAGGCTCCTTATCCCCAACAATCTCAACACTGCGCCTCTAACTTCAGTTCTCTACCACTTAGCGCCCTGTCCTTCCCATGTTGCGGGCTCTGCGGATCGAAATCTCAAACACCGCTACAATTGAATACAGCGAGAAAAAACGTAACAGGGCCATATATACAGGTAAATAGGTAAGTCAGCAGAACCAGAACATTCAGTGTTGTTAATGCTCTTTTAAGAGTAACACCGCAACATTCTCTTCAGAGCCAAAATTTTATTTGAAGAACGGAAGATCTTACATACAGAAGCTAGACTTCTTATTAGGAATGTACCGATACCACTTTTCCACCGATACTCGATACCGATACTTTTGGACACATTTCATATATATTATAAGACCTTTTCAAAATAATGAATTTATCAACATTCTAATAATATATATTAGATATAAGGCCAAAATATCACATACAAAAATATAAAGCAGAATTTCATATTACGTGACACAGAAAATATATTTCGGACAATTATTTCCTCTAAACTTAGTTCATCTCACGTAGAGTGAACTAAAAAGCAGCAAATCCTTGCATAGTGAAATCTTAATTCTAAGTGTCAGTGGTTGATATTTAGAGTGATAATGTATTTTGATAGTTAGTTACATTGTATTTACGAGTCACTATTACATACATATAATGCAAAGGGTACTATCGTTACAAATTTTTATTGTTCATAAAATAATACGTGCTGAACTACAGGTTAATGTGTACATCACAATAAAAATAAAAGCGTTATTTAAGCGAAGTTAAAAACGTTAAAAATATTTATCAACTCTAGAGCTATTTGTTTTTAACCAGTGACAGTCTCTTCCAAACAATTTTTAACTAGTTATACGCATTGTATCAGTAAACTATAATGCAACTCGAGAATTCATGTCATTTTTTAAACGTTCGTTTTTATATAAATGAACTAATTCTTAAATTTCAGTTCGCTTTTCGGATTTCATATTTTGTAGAAAACGGTTCTTCATCGCCTTCCTGACTGAAGTTACCTTTGGCTTTCCTTCAGTTACTACTACTACTTTCACATGAGCTACTATTTTGGCATGGACGGACTAAAAATTTCATTTGAGTAGTGCAAATCAAAGGCGTACACATGCATAAAGAAATCGATTATACCATCGATAATCATTTAGACGAATTTTAGGTCTAAAGAGACCCATGAAAGATGAGCGTCACTGTTGTTAATATTAAACCAATTAAAAATAATTCGGAAAATGTATCGATAAGTATCGGTGTCCATTTGCCGATACCGATACTCCAAAAAGTTGCCGATATCATCAATACCGATATATCGGTACATCCCTACTTCTTAAGAGAGATTCGTATTAGAATCTAAAATTGAAATACAAGGTAAAAACAGAAACAAATAAATTAATACATACTTTCTAACATGTGAATTTCTTTTTAAAAGCAAATCGTCTCACTGGTGCGACAGGAAGAGAATAAAATAAAGACGACCAATTACAATAGATACTTGACGAAGAAATGTGATTATCTATTTAGGGATAATATCTATGATGATCAGAGGACGGACTGGAAGCGTTGTTATTGGTAAGAACAGATTTTGGTGTCTATTGTTAGCTGACTTTTGTAGATTTACGTATATTCTACTTCCCTTTAAAAAACCTGACATGAACGATGTGGCAACGACCAATCAATGGATCTTATGAATAAAACTGAGTCTTGACTGATCACCATGCTCATGAGTGAGGTGAGCATGCTCTGTTTCTTGAGCAAACTCTCAAATTTCGTATGAATAAAAACTATCATAGTTGTGAAAACTCCTCCCACGTGACCGGAGCTACTCACAGAGTTTGCTCCACTTTGCGCGAGTCAGATGTTTGTGTAATTTAAAGAAGCGTGGTAAAAATAAGTGATATCGAAAATGATTGTGGGGAAAAGGATGATTCTTTGTCGGCATTTGAGGACATCATAAAGCATTATTTATTCATCTTTAGTAAATCCATGTTTTCCGAAGCAAGACAAGAGAAAGCATCTGCATTTTTGACCATTAGGAAAAAATATGAAGACTCATTTGGTGTCCCTGTCACAGAATCGCAGTTTAATAAGAAATTAGCGAGCATGAAAACGAGGCTTAAGAAGAAAATGGACCTAGAACTCTAGAACTTTTGAAAATCTGACAGACACAGTACTCTGGTCCACACCTATATCCTCGCCTGCTCCGCTTTGAAAACCTGGATCACTCAAGTTACTAAAAAAATTCGCATTCTCTGTTCGTTAGTAAGTGCTCCGCCTCTAGTTTAGTTTGTTTCTCCTAGGAAATAATTATTTAACATTTTTTTTTATCAAAGCGATACAGAGTTTTATAGTCCAATTCGCAAGTGTTTCTGCGGTCCTTGTATATTTTTCGTTGTTGTAAGTTCATGAATGCAGCCATTCCTAGACGGCTTGAGTCAGCAAATAAGGCGACTCAAGATTTTTCGAGAGAGTATTCCGAAGTGTGAGAGAGAACTTTGTTTTTGTTTTATTCATACGAATTAAGAGCTATCTCGATAATGCTGACTCCTTGCTCCTGCGCTGAGTGACTTCTCAAAGAGCTTGCTCAACTTCCTCATCTTTATTCATACCAAAAGGAGTAAACTCTCCAAAAGTGGAGTAAACTTATCTTGGTCACCTTTATTCAGAAGACCAAATATATATCACAAGCAAAACAGGTAGACTGTACTGTACATCGTAAGTCTGCACCGAATCATGTTTTACTAATGCAACATGTAAGTCGCTGTGACTGGTACTTTTTTTTAAAACTCGGAGTGCACTCGAACGCACAGAAGTTAGTTTGCCACACTATCAAGACTTTCCTCATACAGCTGAAAAAAAAAAAAGTAATTAACGGAGAGAGTAATTACACTATACATACCTCTCGTGCTCTTTTCAAAGCTTGCCGCTTGTACAGATAGCTTTCTTTATTTACAACGAAGACCATTGTGTAAGAATTGAGGTTAAATCGGCATTGGGTACCATCCATGACATCAATACTTCCGGACGATGTAGTATTGATCCTTTTCTGTTTCCCAGTATTTAGGCGTTCTTCAGTTTCTGCTTTTTCATCATCGGAACTACTGTAATAAAATATATATAGATTAGTTACCTAATTTCAAATTATTTTTCATATGGAAGTCCCTGAAATGAGCAGTTGACCAAATATTGGATCTATCACAAACAGTAGCATAAAACTGAATTTGTCTGATTTAAAGATAAAAATGAGGCTGGGAATCCTGCACATGTGCTATCGCCAGGCTTCAGTAGCGAATGCCCAATTAGGATTATTCATGTGTCGTTACAGAAGTTTCGCAGACACCTATCGACGGACAGACGAACATAAATAATATATGCAGCTTTGAACTCGTCTCGTCGAGGCCTTTTCAACGACACCTAAACCATTTTTGTAGCCCTCGTAGTTCCATTGAACGTTGTCGACAGACGGACAGAGCGGTGATATAAGGTTGCCCAACTGTTGCTGTTGAAGCCTAAAAGATGATACTCAATATATCGCCTGCTATGTACAAAAGGCAAGTAAGTTATAACTAGCCATTGGTTGCATTATTAATTTTCTTCCAATGTTTTTATTTATAGTACCTATTCTAGTAATATTCAAGACATTCAAAAAAATGTTTCACTAGTGACACACTGCGTCCCATTAGGTAAAGTAGAAAAGCATTCATTTTTTTTTACCTATAATTGCATCCATGATTAAAAGGAAGCTTACTAAATAGCGTAACATTTGAATTTTGACTTTCATTTTAAGGGTTTTAGGCAACTTTGGCTCACGCCGAAAGGGTAAGGATAAAATGAATTTTATGGACGGTAACAGCACTATGGCTTACGCCCGTCCCGATACGGAGAAAGCCCCTTATCTTTGTCAAGTCTAAACTTAGCCGTTAAAAATAAAATCCTATAAACGCTGAAGATGAATAGGTCTACAGAAACAGCTTAGTAGCATAAATGGCCAGCATAGCGATTAATAGAAACTAAAGACGTATAGGGTCTTTAGTATAACAAGTTAAAAACGAGAAGGCTGTTAATATGCCTTAGCAAGATAAAAGAATAATGCAACATAAAATATAACAGCTACATAAAAAATACCATCTTCTAAGTTTAGGTTTATATTTTGGTTTCCCTTTCCGTCCCAAGTGATTCCAATCTGTATCCATCAAATTGCCCGCAATCATATCTGAGGTCAAAGATCAACCGGGTCGATCGATTGTCTGTGGAGACTCTTCCTGGACTAACTGAGCAGCCAGAACGTTTCGTCAGGCGCTTAAAGCTCGTGCTAATTTTGACACTTTATTGGGACTAAAAGTAGACTTAGCCCGTTGAGTTCTAGAACTCTGCATAGGTGTCTGTTGTCCCGCAACCTGCATCGGCACATCATGAGAGTTTCTGAGGCTCTAGGAGACTTCGGAGGGGCGTTAGGTACATTAGACTCTATGTTGACACACTAACTGTCTGGGTACCAACCGAGACAGTTTTAACTGGAATTCTAGCTGCCACTTCTGAAAACGCACCAGATGAAAGGGTGCGCTGAGACTCGACGTTTTGCATCACTAGCAGATAATTTTTCTAGTACAGTATATCTTTTGCATCAGCTCTCGAATTAGTTTTTCTTCCTTAAAAATGGGACAGTCACGCGGCCAGGCCGTGTGTGCTCACCCTTGCAATTACCACACGGAGGCTCCAGAGAGGTGCAAGGATCCGCACCATGGTTACTGGTACCGCAAATTGCACATACAGCAGAGGTCACGTTACATGACGTGCTGGTGTGCATATAATTTTGACATTTAAAACAGCGGAGCGGGCTTGGTATATAAGGACGGACAGGCAAGCGATAGAAAGCTGCCTTCACATCCTTCGGAAGCTGTGTGGCACGGCAAATGTGTCAAATTTAGAGGCCCCGTGGGTTGGGGTTGGCCAGTCTTTCTGCTGTTGATCCGTCTAACATTGACTACGCCCTGACTGACGAGTTCTCTTTTAATCTCCTCTTTAGGAACGTCCTTAAGATCCCAACAAGATATTACGCCATGTGTAAAATTCAGTTGGCGGTGTGGCTCAACCAACTTCAAGAGGTCCGATTGATCTCATTTTCAGGAGATTATTTGTTTATCGGTAGATGTCTTCACTAACAATGTTCCATTGCGAAGCATTTTTAACATTGTTTAGCTCACCTGCAACGTAATTAAGTTGTTTTTGCATAACGAAAGGGGACTTTGTTTCGTTCTTTACTTTGATTACAAGATATCGTACGATATTAGGTACGATACTTGTCTGTTCCTCTACATTGTGACTGGTTGATTCGCTAACGATATGCGCCATCTTACTTTTATCTTCAGTGACTTTCTCTTCAGTCTGTCTCTTGTTCTTATTCTTCTCTGTCTGTCCGCGAAGGCGACTTGTTTCTAGGATGTGGTGGAGCCATGGGGAAATAAAGCCACACTTCTCAGTCTTCGTTCTGAGGAGCCAACGAGGCTGCCGGGTCCTACCCTCATCACCCTTGTCAGCAAGCTGGAAATCGAGGCGAAGTCATAAATGGTTTGGCGTCGAAATCACTTGCACTCCCGACTGATGGATACTTGGGACACCCACTCACCCTAAGTGCTGGCGAGACCAAAGGTCCGGGTAGCTCCCCAATGGCGCACTTCCCAGCCTCAACGAGCTAGACCATCCAAAATCTGCCATTAAGTACTAGGCGCTATCCAAAGGTTTCGCCCCCTTTCCAATGACCCCAGGGGCCAACGTCAACGCAATTACATCCTAAATTTATCCTTTTTTCATCGCGAAGAGGCATAAGTCACAGCAGAAGAGGAGATGAAATAATGGATCATCCGTGAATAAAATATGAACTGAAATGAATTCCTCTCTGCTGGTCCTCCTTTCGAGCAGCGTTGATGTTTAGCTGCTAGGGCTGATTGTAGCCAGCAAAAGCCAACTGGACGATTGTCCATCACAAAGACCACATGGCATGAGCAGGGATCGAACCGATGACTCCACGCACCAGAGACGTAACATTTGCATTACGTTATTTACTGAGTGGGGTGTATTTGCACTTTAGCACACATACTATTTTTTAGGACGGGATAATTAATTAATTATCGAAAGAAGTGAATATGGAATTAGTACACTATGGTAACAAACAATAATGATAATGAAATATCGGAGACAGAGCGCATGTAAATGGGTTACTATCTACTGGAAATTCAGAAAAGCGTCTGTTTATTTACTTACGTGTTTTGCCAAGCGACGACGCATACCTACACCATACCGTACCTAACACGAAATTTCTTGAAAACATGATCAGTACAGTGTAGAAATTTCCAAAAGAAACCAATAATAAACTTGAACGATTATCATTTGTCAAGAAATATTATTACTGAAGTAAGGACGAAATAGAGAGCACTTGAGTGTGCGAACACTCCACTTGGTAAAAAGAGGGTTAATTTATTTAATATTCAAGGTACGTAATTCTGAAAACTATGTTATTAACTGAGATTGCACTGTTCGATATAACTGCTTATTTTCAAACTGTTATACAGTAAATTTGAAAAATAATTAAATTCCTCTTTAGCAGAGTTTTATCTATAATACGCGTCGGTGAAAGCTGAAGAACCACCAACTGCGATGTTTAGATCAGAACTTAATAAATACGAAAATACCACGAAAAACAGTTTTTAAATACATTTTTAAAATTCTGTCTTCAACAATTAAACTGTGGATTATACGTAAACAACATACCAGATGTATAAGCTTAAATCCGCTGTTTGCCCATAGATGGCGTTCGTGAGCGTATGAAGCTACCATGGGCACGTCAGACCAATTGTATGGATGGCAACACGAATCAGTGCACATAATCAGCAAGTGCAGACAACAACAACACAGTGTTCCGTTGGTAAGCATGGCTAATTTTGTGCCAGAAAAAGAGCATATGCGGGAAGCTCTGCTTTTCTGCTTCCATTTGAAGAAATCGGCTGCCGACGCGCATCAAATGCTTGTGGAGGCTTATGGTGACAGTGCTTTATCGGAAACAACGTGCCGGGATTAATTTTGACCTGAGTGACAAGAAGCGTGAAAATCGGCCCAGGAAGTTTGAGGACCATCAATTGCAGACGCTGTTGGACGAGGACGATACCCAATCGCAACAAATGCTTGGGCATTTGGGCGTTACTCAAGCATCCATTTCCATGCGTCTACGTGCCATGGGAAAGGTTCAGAAGATCGGAAAATGGATGCCGCATGAATTGACCGATCGGCAGCTGGAGAGACGCCAACACATATGCGAAATGTTGCTCGCCAGACAAAGAAGAAAGTCGTTCCTGCATCGGATTGTGACGGGCGATGAAAAGTGGATATATTTCGCGAATCCGAAACGCCAGAAATCGTGGATTGATCCCGGCCAACCATCAACATCTTCTTCGAGACTAAATCGCTTCGGACGGAAGACGATGCTGTGTGTTTGGGGGGATCAACAGGGTATCGTCTACTTTGAGCTGTTGCAACCGGGTCAAACTGTCAATGCCCACCGCTACCACCAACAACTGATCAACGTGCACCGTGCTCTGTGTGAAAAAAGGCCGGAGTATCAACAAAGACATGACAAACTGATATTCCTCCACCACAACGCCCATCGCACACTTCAAAAGTGGTCCAAAACTACTTGGAGACACTTAAGTGGGAGGTGCTACCCCATCCCGCTTATTCACCAGACCTGGCCCCTACAGACTACCATCTGTTTGTGTCGATGGGCCACGCCCTCGCTGAGCAGCACTTCGATTCGTATGCAGACGTCCGAAAATGGCTTGAGTGGTTTGCCTCGAAAGAGCAGGACTTTTTTTTGGCGTGGTATCCACAAATTGCCCGAGAGGTGGGCAAAATGTGTAGCTAGCGAGAGAAAGTACTTTGAATAACTTGCTTTGTGCTTTCTATGAACACACCATGTGTTTTGCTGACTACAAAACAGCGGATTTAAGCTTATACACCTGGTACTATATTGAACATTTTTCTAAGTAAACAAAATAAACGTCAAGCGTGTACTTGGTTTAAGATTAAATTGAATTAATTTTCTGTTTTCAATGTTATAAAACAGAGCAATTTATCAGAACACAAAAATTAGGATATTTTTATATATAATGGCAACGAAATCTCGAATTGGTGTGATACCTCTGAATTGTCTTGCGTAAAAATATTTTGTATTACTTGTTGTTATAATAATAATAATACGGTCTTGTGAACTGTCACTGTCGAGTGCGAAATCTCAATAAAAAAAATCGGTTTGAGTACAAATCCGATTCCCTCGGAATACTTAAAACTTCTTGCGGATTTACAGGCAAGCTTTCTCAGGAATATCAACATATATACTACGATTCCTCCTTATGTATGAACCAAAGTTCAATACTGAACAAATAGATGAAGTCTCCATATACAAACCTGCTCTTTTCCTTCCTTTCCTCTTCTTCACCATCAACTTCAATTTCAACCTTATCAGAATGTCTGATTTTACCGTCCTTATTTGCCTTGTCTTCTTTTCCTTTACTTGCTTTTCTTCTCCACAGCCGTACGTTCCGAGGAAGAAACACAGGTTTGCGCACCAGTTGCTCTCTAAGTTCTTCAGATAACGTTTCGCCATTGGTGACGAACTTTTCAATGTACGTTGACCACTTCTCAACTTCCACTACTGGCTCTGGTTCTTCAACCTCTGTATCTAATAACTCCACAGTTAATTTACAGTCATGTTTATACTGGAAAGAAAAGAATTTAAGAATAAAGCTTGACAAATCAGTAACTAAATGTACTTTAACAAAGACATTAATGGAAACATTTAACAGAAATATGGTTCCACAACTTCTCTATAGGAACAATCCAATACGTTGAAGGCCGCACTCCAGTACCAATACAGAGGATCTCGTGTTTCCTGTAGAATTAAAGCACTGATCAATTAATCAAACAATACACTTTTAAACATCACAATAAATAAATCATTAATAATTATTGAAATATAAGCATATGGCACCCCTTCCTAGTATTACCTGGTCATGAATCTCCTTTATACAGTTGCTTTCTCACACTTTTTGAAAACGAATTGCCATCGAATATGCAACGATGGTTTATTCTACAAAAGTTCTTTCTACCATTAAAAAATAATTAAAAAAAAAAAAAAGTCATTACCTCCTTGGATTTTAACTGTTCTGTTATATATGGTTACTTTCAGTTTCTTTATTAAGTTTGTTACGTAAGAGTTACCCAAAATAAATTAAATTAGTTCTTTTCTTTTTGGAAAATTCTGTACTAAAAAGACTAGACTAGAAAAAAAAAACTGAAGCAGTATCGATTAGCTCTGGACTTGCAGTAAGACTGACAGCCTGAGTATTCAAATATCTTGTGCTGAAATAAACCGAATAGGTAGTGAGTGCGTTTGGACGGGGAGAGAATGTGCCGATAGACGACAAAACTAATCGTGAACTACAAGAGTTTAAAAGGAAAGATTAGCGGTTAGATTTTAGAATCGTGTCTCTCAAAAGTTAAGAATTACTGTATTTTGTTAAATTTTGTCAGCATATCCTTCAGATATCTAAGAGGATTTTTTCCTTACTTCACAACAAATAAAAAAACGTCTTTTTTATCGTTAAATCGCTGAACCCGCAAAGCATTTTTCATCTCTGGGAAAAACAAAAAGCTAGTTATGGCGAGATCACAAGAATATAGAAAATACTGCAAGATTTCAAAGCCACAGTATCTTGATTTCTGAACCGCAACTTGACTGAGCTGGTGCATTGTCCGTAAGGTGCAGTCACCCTAGACATGTGTAGTTGGTCGTGAAAAATTTTCCAGACACTACCATAACCAAGTCCAGCTTCCCTGACGATCATTGGGATGGTTTCTCCCCGGTCTTACAGGAGAAATCCATTATTTTCTTCATTGTGGCCGCATCGTCCTTGCGTGATGGTCTTCAGCCCTTGACTTGTCAGAGACGGACATGTGGCCAGTTTGGAATTTTTTTTTCCACCTCATAACAGTGTCATGTAACGGGCAATCATTACCATAAATAGACATAATTTCATCTTGAGCTTTGCCGGGCACTACTCACCTTCAAATGCAGGAACTCGATCTCGCTGGGAGTCTCAATCTTTTCCATCTTGCAGATTACTGATATCTAGTGCAACGTGTAAAGAAACGAAAGGACGCAAGGAGTTATTTTTTTCTCCGTCATGCACAAAAGGATCAGGAAATAGCAAAATTTCAAACACATAGCTCTGTAACTTCAGGGCGGTAATTACAAATTTACGATCTCCCTCGTATATTCAGAGTTGACGAAAAAATTATCTACTAATGCATTTCTGTGTAACAGAATCAACATGGATTTTATGAAGTACACAATCTCTCGTAAGTTCTACAGGATTAATAAAGACGCTAAACCTAAAATGTATCCCTGTCTTCCGTAGCTTTCACATTAATTAGTAGCATACGATGACAAAAATATTTGGCGATAATCTTTTGACAGTATCTGTTGCTGACCCAACTTGAACAATCATTTTGTCTAGACAGCCGTTTCTCTATTATCGTCAGGTTGGCAAGATCAACACTAAGTAGCTTTGGATAGTTTATATTTCAAACTATCGAAGCATTATCTTGATTATGATCCTGCGACAGCTCCTCTACACACTTATCGTAGTGTCCATCTGCATAATTTCTAGATGTTTCCTATGGTGTCTCTTGTCAAGAAGTTATGCCCACACTCTGAGGAAAAATAGACTGTTAGTAAGTACGAGGGTAACTAGGAAAGTTTTGAGATGTGGCCAACTGGAACGTAGGAAGTTATTTTTTTTTTGTCGTAAGGAACACCCCTCCGTTGTAAGTGGACTCTACCAGTTTCACAATAATCACGCCACTTGTTAGGAAGAGCAGGGTTGCCAAGGAAAAATTTTCGAGCAATGATTTTGTACGACCAAAAAAGTGGTTTAAATGAATTGCTGTCCCTTGAACGCTTGTCTCGCACATTCGGGGACAGTGGACTACCACGTGATACAGTTTTCGCTGGTTTGCAGAATTTAAACGGGACCGGCCCTTGATCGATGATGAGGGGCGGAGTGGGAGGCCGTCCACAGTTGTTACGGAAGAAAACGTTGCTGCTGTGGAGATGATGATCAGGGAAGATGCACGAGTGACCTACAGTGACATTATTAAGTGTGCCCTTGGGATTAGTTCGCAGAGTGTTTCAAACATTCTTCACAAACAACTGCGTGTGAAGAAGGTTTCGTTACGTTCGGTGCCCCACAACTTGACAGATGCCCAGAAGCAGAGTCGTGTGGAATGGTGCCAAGACATGCTCGATAAATTTAACAATGGTGACTCTAGGAGGGTGTCATACATAGTGCTGATGAAACGTGGATATACCAATTTGATCCCGAGACAAAGCGCCAATCGTCTGTCTGGTTGTTTCCTGGCGAAGCAGCACCCATGAAAGTCAAGAGGTCAAGAAGTGTTGGAAAGAAAATGGGGGCAACATTTTTCTCACGAAGTGGACATGTCGCCACGATTTCTTTGGAAAATCAACGAACTGTTACACAGGTATTTTTCTTCCAGAAAATCCAGGAGATACGACCCAAAAATGGCTTGCGGGGAATCATGGTTTACCACGACAATGCCTCTGCACATTCAGCGAATTTCGCAATTGAATTCACTGAGAACAGTCCTGTTAAACTTCTTACCCATCTACCCTTCAGTCCTGACCTGGCACCGTGAGACTTTTTTTGTTCCCTACGGTGAAGCATGGACGTAGATTTCCTTCCCCTAAAGATGCTGTCAGAGAGTACAAGGAGCACAGCCACCTTGCAACCCTGCTCTTTCTAACAAGTGGCGTGATTATTGTGAAACTGGTTGAGTCCACTTACAACGGAGTTCCTTACGTCGAAAAAAAAAAAAAAAAATCCTACGTTCCAGTTGGCCACATCTCAAAACTTTCCTAGTGACCCTTGTGTTGGGCATCTTTATTTTCTCAACTGATTCCTCTCTTATCAAGCAAATAACCCTTCATTATTCTTTCCATTATTAGTTTCAACACTTTTAGTATTATCTATGGTAAGAATATGCCAGAAGAAAAATTCTCTCATCGGTTTGGATTGTCACCCTGTAAGTTCCCCTGGCTCCTCAGAATTGAGACATACTGTTACATTTCTTCGCAAACGGAAGTATTTTGAGCTGATCTATCGCACTGAAATACAAACATTACTCCCTAAAATACTTACTGTGTCGCCACTTACTGTATCATTATATTGCAAGTGGTTATCTTATTTTATCCTAAGAACGCATAAACCAATGGAAATACATTTTTAAATATACGTAACTCAGAAATTACAGATTCCCTAATTATTTTTATTTATTTAATTAAAGCAATATCCACGATACAGCATGTAGTAACCATTTTACACTAGGAAGTAATCATCATCATATTCAGCAGTTTTCTATCCACTGCTGGATGAAGGCCCCCACCCCCTTTCTTTCCACATATCTCGGTCTGCTGATATCCTCATCCATGTAGCTCCTGAAAAACGCTTGATTTCATCTACCCATCTTACATTTGGACGTCGTCTCGGTAGTTCTTTTCTCTCGCATCCACTGTAGTACATCTGTCGTCCACCTTCCATCTTTTCGTCTAGCTATGTGACCAGCCCATCTCCACTTCATCTTCTTCGCAGTCTGGATTACATCCTCTACCTTTGTTTGTGTGCAACTCCATTCATTTGTCTTACTGTCCCTCCTGGTTATTCCTAGCATGCATCTCTCCATTGCTCTTTGTGTGACTCTCAATCTTTGAGTCGTTTGCGCATTCAATGTCCAAGTTTCACAGCCGTACATCATTACAGGTAAGACACATTGATTATAAACTTTACGCTTCAGACACATTGGAAGTTTGCTTTTGAAAACAAAGTGTAGTCTTCCAAAAGAACTCCACGCCATTTTACATCTTCTATTTATTTCATCAGTCAACTTTGCATTCGATGTTTTGAGCTGGCCTAAGTCAATATATTTATCAATTATGTCTATTGTCTCTCCGTTAATCTTCACTTCCTTCTTTGCAGCATGTTGGTTGTACATTACTTTTGTTTTACTTAAGTTCATTTTAAGACCTATTTTCGAACTCTCGTTACTCAGTCCTTCCATTCTGGTTTGTAGATCTTCTGCACTTGAAGCAAACAGGACTATATCATCATCGAACCGTACGTGATGAAGATATTCGCCATTAATTTTAATTCTAACTTCATCCTAGTTTAAATTTTGGAACTCTCTCTCCAGGACCGCACAAAACAGGTTTGGAGAAATTGAATCTCCTTGCCTTACTCCTTTTCCAACTTATAATTTTTCACTTTTTTGATGTAGTCTAATGACAGAGATGTAGCAGTCGAGTAAATGTTTCGCAGTAAGTTGACATAGTCACTTTCGATGCCTTAATTTCCAAGTGATTTAAGTACTGCTGCCATGGAGACCGAATCGAAAGCTTTGTCAAAGTCTATAAATCCCAAACATAGTGGAAGTTCATATTCATTAGTCCTTTCCATAACTTCATTCAATGTTTGTATGTGGTCCATTGTGCTAAATCCACGACGAAATCCGGCTTGTTCCCTTCCCTGGTTAAATCCAAGTCCTGTTCAATACGATTCAAAAGAACTTTGGTGAACATTTTGTATAGGACTGACAGTAAACTAATTGGTCTGTAGTTTTCTACGCGTTCTTTGTCCCCTTTCTTGTACAACAAAATGATAACGGCATTGTTCCAACTTCTGGGTATTTCTCTCTTCCTCAAGCACATCGAGAATAATTTAGCAACTTCCTCTTTCATCTTTTCACCTCCCCATTTAAACATCTCTGCTGTGAGTCCATCTTTTCCTGGCGTCTTTCCGTTCTTCATCCCTCGAAGTACTTTATCCAGTACTTCTTTCATTACATCTGGGACATCTACATCATTTTCTTCTGAGTCTTCATTTCCTAGTTCTTCCTCGGAGTAGTACAATTCTCTGTAGAAATTTTCAAATATGTTTATAATTTCTTCCTTATTTCGTGTTACGGTCCCGTCTGGTCTCTTAACTGCAATTATTTGCTTTTTCTCTATCACGAACTGCTGCTTGGCTTTCTCCAGGCTCTGGTTTTCCTCGACTGTATTTCTAACAAGATTTTCGTTATATCTTCGTACATCTTCTCTTATTTTCTTCCTTACAGTTTTCCATGGCTGTTTCTCTTATTATCTCAGTCAGTATTTTATTTCTGCTATCGATGTCGTCTTCATCCTCTAACTCTTCCCAGGCGCTGAATCTGTTGCTTAGTTCTATCTCGAATATGTCTCTGTGTTTTCCTTGATTTTCCAGATTTAAAACTTACGGATTTCCTGCAAACTTCTTTCTCTCAAGTCTAGTATTTAGTTTCAGCTTACATCTCACCATCCTATGATCACTCGAGACTTTGAAACTGTTCAGAACACACACATCTTGCAGAATTTCCCTGTAATTCGATAGAACGTAATCTATTTCGTCTTTGATCCCATTTGGGCCTTTGCATGTCAACTTCCTCTGGGGCGGTTTCTTGAAAAATGTATTGGAAGTCCGTCCACACACACACAAAAGCATAATAATCAAAACAGAAAAAAATCATGAGCAGAAACACACATAATAGATATAAAATATTACAGATGTGATATTAAGATAACTCAGTTTCACAAAGTTTCATTATGGTAGTTTTGGGAAGGCAAAAGCCAGTGAGTGATAAAGTAGGGGAAGTCGGATGTAAAAGTAATCATTGTACCTGCTGTTAGCTCTTGGAACACGTTAACTGAAACAAGGGAAGAATAGAATTAGTGCGGACATTAGAATTCATTATCTTATATATATATATATATATATATATATATCATTACTACAGAGGAAAGCCGGAGGGGCAATTTAAAGTAAATTTATGACAAAAAGTAAGGAAAATACTTCTAATTTCTTCCGTAGAAAAATAAACACACACGTACACAACACTAATATTCACATAGTTTTTTGCAATATTTCGGTATTAGTAGCGTAGACTTGCTATGGAGGAAGGGAGGCGCATCTTTTGGAGAACAGTTGACTGCTGAATGGCGCGTGGAACAACTGACAACTGTACAGCGTATAAGTAAGTATTGGATAGGATTGTGGAAGGAAAAGTGTTTAAAATGCGGAGAAAACGGGTTAGAGTTATTGAAGGTTAAGTTCAGGATACATTTTGGCGCCTAAACCTTGAATAAACATCCCCTCCCACAGACGGCGTGTTGAGGTGCTAGTCGTAGGGAGGTAAAATGTGGATTGTGAAAACCGGGAAAAATAGGTCAAAATTGGTGTTGTGAGACTCGGTGTGTAAGGAGATTGGGGCAACCGGTTTCTTAATAGTGCAAAAGTGGCGATGGTTATTAACACGAATGTTGAGAGGTCCACCTATTTCCCCCACATAAAATGCATGACAAAATCTGCAGGTTAGGATGTACAGAACAATATAGGTGTGGCATGTACCCTTGGGATTTAGGGTGTATTGGCCATTAGCAGTATTGATACTGACTGTGGAAGAAGTTATGAAAATGGAGAAGGTCTTATATCTGAGTCTCATGCATGCATGGGCGCCAGTTTGGGGTGGTGGCGAGGAAGGATTTGTACGGACTAAGATGTTTCTAAGATTAGGTGGATGTTGAGAATATTGATCTTGTATGTGGGTCAGATTGGAGAATGTGCAATTGAGAGTGTAGGAATTCGTTCAACCTTGGTTAGTTTAGGATGGAACTGACTGATTAAAGCCGGTGGGTAGCCACGGTTGGCTACAGCTTGCTGGAGCCGTTGGTTGTAAGTTTCAGTAGCAGAGGTGGTGGAATTCAAGCGTTGTTCTCTGAGTGCAAGGGAGAAAGGAGTCGCTTTCTTGGTGTGGTAAGAATGGGAATTTGATTAGTGTAAATACTGGGTTGGTAGGTTTTATGTGAACGGAAGTACTGCGGGTGTTGTTTTCTAAAGTGATGTCCACGTCAATGCATGTGACTCTTTTGTTACAGATGGACAACACGGGACTGGTTCAGCTGTTTTAGGAATGTCTTGAGACTGGTTTCACCATGACTCCTTAACATCAGGATATCATCCAAGAACATTATCCAAAGTATTGGGGTCAAGGGCTGAGTTTGTAGGAAATCATGTTCAAGCTTGCCCATAAACAGATTAGCGTTGTGTACGTGTGTGTTTATTTTTCTACGGAACAAATAAGCTTCAAGTTTTTTCCTTAATTTTTATCATAACTTTATCTTATATTTATATCACCATCATCATATTCAGCAGTTTTCTATCTACTGCTGGATGAAGGACTCCCCCTTTTCTTTTCACATATCTCGGTCTGCTGCTACTCTCATCCATGTAGCTCCTGAACACGCTTGATTTCATCTACCCATCTTACATTTGGACGTAGTCTCGGTTGTTTCTTTCCTTTAGGAATCCAATGTAGTACACTTGTCGTCCATCTTCCATCTGTTCGTCTAGCTATGTGACCGACCCATCTCCACTTCATCTTCATCGCAGTCTTGATTACATCCTCTACCTTTGTTTGTATATATAAAACTAAAATCGGAAAGTCTACGGCGAGTACGGAGATCAATCCAATTTTAGAAAGGTGAGATAAGGAAGGATATCTATTATTCACTATACGTATGAAGAAATTCATGGTCTTATTCAACCTTAAGGAATTAGATTACTGTCACCTGACATGGACCAGATAGGAGAGGAATAATCAATAACCGGCAAAACACAGCTTAAGAAATACGTTCTAGGCGCAAGCATGTTAGTAATATCAGTGAACTTATTTATGTATTAGACCTAGGGTTTTCGTAGCTTTGGAAATGATATAGTCAATCTGATTAAGAAAGGTTAATTTATTGTCAAACACAACCCCAAGGTCTTGATAATGATGAACCCAAAGTATGATATGGTTGCATACTTGATGGGGTATCATGATTGTATTTAAACGTGAATCTAGAACATTTTGTGGGGGGTTAGATTAAGTTGCCAATTAGTGCACCAGTTTTCTAAGCATGTTATTTTGCAGAGTAGTGAAGTCTGTGGGAGATAATATGGTGTGAAAAATTTTGCTGTCATTGGCATAAAGAAGAATGGTGCAGTTATCGATGAGGCAGTCACAAATGTCATCCATATACAGAATAAAGCATAGAGGACCTCTGAGGAACACAAGAAAAAATCGGAGTTAGCTTGAGTTGAACCCAGATAAAATGTCTTTTCTCTACTGCATAAATACGAGAAAAGTAGAGCTTCCAAGGAACCATGAACATTGACTCGTTTTGATATTTTGTGAATAAGGAGGGTGTGATTTACTGAATCAAATGCTTTGGAAAAATCTAAGGAAATGACATCAAGTTCGTTTTTGCCTTTTAAGCACTAGTGCCAGTAGCTTAGAGAACTGCAAGATTTGTTTCACATGAGGCTCCTGAAATAAATTCAGGTTGTTGGGTCCAAAGATGGGGAAAAACATGCGCTAGAGTACGTATTGACATTATCTTCTCATATATTTTCAACAAAACAGGAACACGAGAAACTGGCCTGTAAGAGATAACTGAAGACTTGGGTCCTTGTTTGTTAATTGCCTTTTTTCCATAGCCAGGGAATTCTTTTTTTTCGGCAAAGCACTTGTTGAAAATTGTAGCAACTTAGGACAGGAGAGAGCTTCTTTATAAATATAGGTCGTCTACTGGGAAGAGAGGCTTTAGTAAGAGGCAATGAAGATAAGAGGGACGTGACTTCTGCGCGGTTCGTTTCAATTCTTGTTGGAGAATACGTTATGACTGTTTTAATTTGTGGGAAAGATATGGGCGTGGTGGTAGAAACATTACTATCAAAGTAAGAGTTAAATAGCGAGGGACGATCGTCCCCTGTGGGAAGTGTCATTAAGTTGAGTAACAGTCGGAACGCGATCATGTCTGCGACAAGTATTGATGAGAGACCAAAAGTTCTTTGAATTTGAAGTGACCCAAATGGAGAGAATGGACTATGTTTGTAATCTCTCTGCAACAATTGTTTGGAATATTTTCGGAAGAAGAAGGTGTTTGTGTTCTGTATCCTAATCCAAACACCTACGGCATTTCTTGTTCTTTAGAATAAGTTTTTTCATTACTGAACTAAAATGGAAATTTAGTAATTTTACAATTTTTGTCTGTACAAGGTCTTTTAATTTAGGCCAACAAGCAGTTCTCCAAATAGTATATTGCTTCTTCAAGGATAAAGAATCAAGAATAAGCCACGGTAGAGATTAATAACTTATTCAATTCTGTCACAAGAACACAGAAAGCAGTCTAAGGTTTCACTCTTCCTGGTAGGAAAATTGACATGTTAATAAGAGACCCAAGCCCAGTATGAAATGATTAAAGAACCATTTACTGTCATTGCCTGTGCATAGGGACCAATTAGGCGGAGACCATTTGATATGTAAATTTATATCAATTTACCTACCAAGACCACATCAGACTCTCTCTTAGCACTTAAGACAGATTCTACTTCTTCCAATGGATCAGTACCACTATTTGGGAGTCTACAGAAGGAACACAGCAAGAACATTTTTGTACCTCCGCTTACCTTGATCCATATTGATTCGTATGAGCTATTCTTGGTTTCCAAGTCAGTACGTAAAACTTTGGTAGAAACTTTATTTTATATGGGCCAGTCTAGTACTGTTGACTTCGGCCCGTCACGCTCTAGCTAAAAGACATACACCGAACCCGGGACATTCCCAGTCGTTGGCCTAACGCCTTAAACTGCACGGCTACCCGGTCGGCTCTAAGTCAGTATGTCTAACGCAGGACCATTTATTGTGTATCAGTAGTGAGACACCCCCACCACGACAGGTTGCTCTGATTTTTCTATTAAATAATTCAAAAATATCTCAAGTTGCTGGCTCAAATAGCAGATTACGTATGGAAACCACATCTCTTGTACACAAAATTGCAAGCAGTGAATGAAGCGAGAAGAAAAACTTTTGACTTACGTACCACGTAAATCTTGAAACAATTTTCGTCAGACAACATCTGTTCCGCTTGTCGCTGGTAAGACTGTTCGGCTGCAGCACGTTGATGAGCTGTATTACAAGGCCCACCACACCCACCTCTGCGCTGCTCCTGCTGGAAAAGCTCCATACAAAGTTGGCACGTTTCATCTGTTACTAAGTGTTGGAGCTGAAATAAAGTAAGAGTAATTACCATTCTCTTTTTAAGTCCAGTCTGCGTAAAATAAAATCTGCTATTAATTTCGTATGTGCACCTGCCACTATGTCCCATACAACTAGCCACTTCATCATTTATAAAATAAATGATTCTAAAATTACTATAAGTGACACTTACATAATAAATGATACTTAATAATACTAATCAGAAGGGAAAAAACACAATGTAACGTTGATAGGTCAAGTAAAGAAATGAAATGCGGGGATCTTTTCCCTCCCCCGCTTCAATCTCTCCTTCGGTGATTTCGGCATTGTACAACAGTAAAACTGCAAGAAAATTAGACTTCTGCTCACTTAAAAATACAATAATTAACGACAGACGACGCTGTAACATGTGTTATAGCGAAAAGAGAACAAAGCTAAAGCTACTACATCATTAATACTACAAATAGCAGAAACATCTGCTACTCAGATATTGTTTCAATTCCATAATAAGAGATACACTGCGATATTCTCTGTACATTTTAGCTGTGTGATAGTAAATAGGATGATAACTACTCGCCTATCCTGTTCTGGGTTGTTTTGCAAGGCACAAAACTACTACCCTTCTTTTCAGTTCCCTATTTATATAAATATATTAAAAATAGTTCCTGCCCTGAGGCATAGAATCTAGGTCTGAAATTTCGTACCTGAGTAGTTTTTTCTTTCACATACTGTTTGTGCGGCGCTGAGACATTAGGTATTATACTTTTACAGTGTTGCAATCTTGTCACTTCGCACAGGAAAAATCTACAAGTAGTATTTTTATCTTATTCTCCAAGGAATAATTTCCGTGGGCACAAACTTCCACCATACATATATCACTAACACAAAGGAAAGCCGGACGGGCAATTTAAGGTAAATTTATGATAAAAAGGAACGAATATATATATCGCTTGAAGCTACAAGCAATCTGCAATAATCTGTTTCCCAAATTTCCCATGCATAATTCAATTCCATATAAGACACTGCATAAAGCAGATAGATGCAATTATGTGATTTCTATATCTTGACAGTACGCCTTCATTAAACTCTTGTAGGAACTGTCAAGTGACAGATGACTGCTCTTGTAACGTTTAACAGCCAAGTTTTGCAAAATTACACCGATATCTAATTAGAATATCAGAAACCGAATCCTAGTGGCTAAAGCGTATCGATGAACCTAAGAGTTACTGCATTTAATACATAATACAAGATTCCTAAGTAGCTAACGGATTACGTACAAATAATACAGTAATCATGGATCATTTTATATTCTTACCTGTCGAACTGCGTAGGTCACTACTTTATCAAGCGTGAAAGCTACATATGCATGGATTCCGAACATTTCTCTTAACGTATCCTCATATGCATTCGTATCTATATTCCCGTCCAAAACATTTTTTACCATATCTAAAAACGCTGGATAGTAATCTTCGACTTCTATTTCACCTGTAAGAAATATAAACGAATAAGATAGTTAGGTTTCCTACAAAGACTTTAATATAATTACAAAATACTTCATTTATGTACCACAGTATTATATAAGAAAAGCAAGACGCGAATCCCGCAATTGTTTGGTACAGGTAGCATCAGTCGGGAAAAGTAATCAGGTAATGTAAACTAGAATGCAGAGAGTTCAATTAAAGTCACGAACAAGTAAAGTCAAAACGAACAAGTCAATTAAAGAAACAAACTTAATATTACACAAAGAATACCTAACGGAAGTTATAAACTTCTAGCAATAGAAACAATGAAAAAGAAAACTTTTCTATAATATCATACCAAAAAATACCACGGGTCAAGAATGTACAAATTACACTAAAATGTAAACTACACAGAAGTGTAGTATACAACTCAATGTAAAACTCAAGAGCACCGCTAGGAAATATAATATTTAAAAAAAGACAAGAAAAACAGAAATGGATGAAAAGTCATGCTAGTTTCGACAATGCCCTTCTGCTCTACCCTCCTACTTCTTGGCTAATCTTTACAACATACAACTTTACAACTGTGACACTTTGACCCCATGTATGGGCACTAGTATGAATCGGTCTAAAAAGTTTCTTCTCTACAACTGAGGATGGCTGATGCCGAAAATTTTAAGTGACTTTATAGTGTATATTGTTAAGTGTGTAACTGTGCACATGATCATCTTTAAGATACTATAAGTACAATTTCTTTTCTCTCTTCAAATTTCGCCTATTATATTGCCCATCTGGGCTCCTTCTACATGTACTTTATAGAAAAGCGCAACGTTTCGCGAAAGCGTTTTCACATGGTGGGAGAATATTATATATATATATATAACTAGGGCATTTCCGCTCTCGTTGACTCCTTCCTTCAACCACATGTTCAAGCGCTGCCTGCCTACATACGCGACACCTACTACTTCTTAGAAATCATCCGTAAATTACCGCCTCTTCCTCCTGACATACTGCCTTGCACCATAGATGTTACTTCCTTATATACCAACATTCCTCATGCCCATGGCCTAGCAGCTATGGAATTCTTCCTTAACCAGAGACCTAAACCTCACAGCTTTCCTTCTTAACCTGGCCAACCTAGTTCTCACATGAAACAACTTCACCTTTGACGACAAACACTACCTTCAGATCCGAGGCACAGCCATGGGTACAAGAATGGCACCTTCTTATGCTAATCTGTTTATGGGCAAACTTGAACTTGATTTCCTGCAAACTCCAATCTGACCCAAGCACAAGATCAATATTCCCCAAAAAACCTAGATTAGTATTTCAACATCCACCTAATCTTAGAAACATCTTGGTCCGTACGAATCCCTTCTTATCACCACACCAAACCGGCGCCCAGACATGCCAGAGACCCAGATGTAAGGTCTGCTCCATTTTCATCACTTCTCCCACAATCACTATCAATACTGCTAATGGTCGGTACACCCTCAATCCCAAGGGTACATGCCACACCCCTAATGATATATACATCCTAACCTGCACGTTCTGTGATGCCTTTTATGTGGGGGAAACAAGCTGTGCTCTTAACATTCGAATTAATAACCATCGTCACTTCTGTACTATCAACAAACCGGATGCCTGTTTCCTTGCACACCGAGTCCCACAATACCAATTTTGATCTATCTTTCCTGGTTGCCATAATCCACATTTTACCCCCTACGACCAACACCTCATCACGTGTGGGAGAATGCCTTTATTCACGATTTCAGCGCGAAAATAAAACCTGGCCTTAACCTTCAATAACTCTAAGCTCCCCTTTTCCTCTGCATTTTCAACACATTTCGACCCACGATCCCACCTTGTACTTACACGCTATACAGTTATTATTATTTCAAGTTCCGGATATCTACGCGCTACAGCAGTCAGTTGATCTCCAGTTTTGATGCTTTGTCCACTACGTGTCGCCACTGTCTCTTCAAACTTGTACTTTGTGAACATGTGAACTTCGCTGTCTTCCTCTCTACTTGAAAAAGTGTGAATACACGAAATATAGTGACTTTTTTTTTGTGTGTACATGTGAATATGTGTGATTTAGTGCGTTAGTAAGCTGTAAGTAATCCTTTTTTCTCTCCTTCTCCTTCACTCTTCTAAAAAAATTTACCTCTATATATATATATATACAGATGCTTATCAGAATAATGGAAACACCTGAACGAAAGTGCAACTTACCAGATTAATATGGTGTCGGGCCACCTTTCGCCTTCAGAACAGCCTTGATGCGACGTGGGATGGAGGCATAGAGGTCGTGAATGGTAGCAAGTGGAATATTACACCATTCCTCGTGCAGGGCATCGGCCAGTTCTGTGAGAGAGGATGGAGGTGGAAATCGTCGCCGGAGTCGTGTTTCCAAGATGGACCACAGATGTTCAATTATGTTGAGATCTGGGGATTGGGCGGGCCAGGGGAGGTGTTGAACTTCATCCCGATGTTCCTCAAACCACGCTGCAACAACTCCAGCTGTGTGAATGGGTGCATTATCATCCTGGAATATGGCGTCATTGTCCGGGAACAACATCCGGACCATAGGATGCAAGTGGTCTCCTAAAATTACGACATAATCGTTGGCAGTGATGCGTCCGCGAAGTGTGACCACAGAACCCAATGAAAACCATGATATTGCGTGCACCCACAGCATCACCGTGCCGCCGCCATGTTTCACAGTTGGGCGGAGACACTGCAGATCATACGCTTCTTTGGGCGTTCTCCACACATAAACACGGCCCGTGGTTTGGAATAGGGTGAATGGTGACTCATCCGACCATACCACACGTTTCCAGTCGTCAACGGTCCAAGTTGCATGGTCGCGGCACCATTTGCGGCGTGCTAAAGCGTTTTGGTCCCTGATGAGAGGTTTGGCCCGTGCAAGACGACCCCGTAAGTTCATGTCATGTAATTCGCGGCGGACTGTGATTGTCGAAACAGGTTATGGGAGGTGCTGATTGAGTTCCTCCGTCACTTGCGCCGCAGTGGCACGACGGTTCCGCGTGACAATGCGCTTTAATACCCGGCGTGCCCTGTCACTGATGCTTTCTTCCGCCCACTGTTCCGCTTCCCCGATGTGGTTTTCCCGTGTGTTGTGTAGGCCGTCATCACCTTCGACACTGTCCCTGGCGACACACCTAACACACTAGCCACTGCCGTCACACTCACTGCACATAACCGCGCCCCAACAACTTGCCCTCTTTGAAACTGAGAGGTCTCCCATTTTACACTACCTCCGTCTGCTGCAGCCACTGCACACTCCTGTTCCACGACGCCTGACGTAATATGGAGACCGACCTAACACACCACCACCAGCAGTCCGGCGCTGCGGTCGCCACGACACCACTGCCAACCCATACATCTGACGTGTTGCCAACTACAGGTGTTTCCATTATTCTGATAAGCATCTGTATATAAGATTATAAACAAGATAGATACTATAGAAAGGATACTACTAGATAGATTATAGAAAAAAAGGATACTTACATAGTGAAATCTTGAGATAGGAGCACACGAACTTCACAAACACTATAGAAAGATAGTACGTTTCGCAATTGAGTTTTCAACTGGTAGCAAGGAAAATTGACACAGCGGACAGGTACGGTAGTGGTGTTAAGGAAACGTATTTGATCATTGGTGTTGCCAATGATCAAATATATATATAAAAGGTAAAATTTAAATAGAAAGAAAAGGGATTGTACTTAACGCAATATCTTGACTAAAATCACGTTAACAATACAGACTCAACACTGTAGAGTCCCTTAGAATTTTCGCATATGAGTCATCAGTAGAAGAGAGAAAAAAAAAATAGTTTCACACACATTCACAACTTAAAGTGACAGAAAAAAACATGGCGGACGCCTACATAAAAAAAAAAAAGCACGACGGTCTGCGCGTGCACAAGTACTCATGGGGAAAGGGATTATGGAAGTAGTATTGTGTGTTGCAAATTAAGGCGGGTACAAAAAAATCAAAGAACTGGTACTCAGTAAGGGAAACTTAGTCAGGAAAATGAAATCCAGTATAGAAAACTCAGTCGGAGAAAGTGGGATACAGTATAGAAAACGCACCTCGAAAAGAAGTGGGATATAGTATAGAAAAGGTAGCCCGAAAAAAATGGGAGTCGATATAGAAAACGCAAGAAAATGAAAAGAAAACAGGCAGCAGTGAAGGGGAAGTATTGATGTAGACGAGAGAAAAAAGTTACTGCAGGTTAAGACCAGGTTTTAGTTTAGCATTCAAGCCCTGAATGAAAGTTCCTTCCCAGAGACGACGCGACGTACGGATGCGTCTGTGGCGGGGGATAGGGTATGGATTACAGCTATACGGAAATTGTCAGGTCAGTGTTGTGCAATTGCGTGTGTGTGGACACTGGCGAATCTGGTCTGTTGGTGACGAAAAATGGCGGTGATTATTCACACGGAGATTCAAAGGACCATCTGTTTCCCCCACATAGAATGTCGGGCAGTGTGTGCAGGTTAGGATATATATGACGTTGGAGGTTTGACAGGTTCCTTTGGGATGGAGAATGACGTTGCCATTGACTGTGTTGTTAGAGATAAATGTAGACGTAATAAAGTTGGGACAAGTTTTACATCTAGCGCTGTTACATTTGTGGGCGGGAACTGAAGGCAAATAGGACGATGGGTTATTGTGGACCAGGATATTTCTAAGATCGGGAGGATGCTGAAAAACTAATCTCGGCTTGGGAAATGAAGATCTGGTGTCGGGGTCAGATTGGAGTATATGAAGTGAGAATGCAGAATTTGTTTGGTCTTGGTTAGTTTAGGACGAAATTATGTGATTAAGGACGAGGGATTCGGATTGGTGTTGGGAGTAGGAACAGGTGGTGTGTGTGTGTGTGTGTGTGTGGCTGTACGTTGAATTTGTTTGGTTACGAGGTTAAGCGGGTAGCCTCGGTTGACTAGAGCCTCCTGGAGGCGTTGGTTGTAGGTGGTGGAATTCAAGCGTTGTCCTCTGAGGGCAAGCGAGAAGGGTATAGCTTTTTTTGGTGTGGTAAGGATGGGAACTGAAATACTCTAAGTATTGCAGCATGTGGTTGGTTGGTTTTATATGAACTGAAGTGGTAAGGGTGTTGACATCACTTTGGAGTTGTTACGAACAGATTACGTGCGGTAGTTATGCGTTGAGGTGCATACATACATTTATTTGCGTCAATGTAACTTACAGCATTGGGTAACATGAATACATGTACCCTTATGTTGAGTTACTGGAGGTGTTCAAAGTGGCCACCTTGCACAGGATTGCATTTGCGATAACTCCAAAGAAGGTGCTCTCTTTCTCAAACACTTGCGAACATTGCAGGATTATTTCGTATATGATTAAACGCGTCCCTACTACTAACAGTAGTGGAGTACACCAGACTATTGACAAACCTTCACAGAAAGAAATCGAACGGGTTAAGATGCTTGCTGGCCATGCGACCGACCCTCCTCGTCCAATCCTGTCTCCAAAGGTGTTTGCCAGGTGCTCGACGACGTCTATGGTGAAATGACAGGGGCAGTCCAAATGTTTACAGAAAACATTTCCTTGTGAGAGCAAACGAACTGAACGTGCGGATGCTGTACATCCAAATATGGCTGTTTCTACTGTTGAAAAAGTTGTTCCGTGTGAAGCATGCCCCGTCCGATAACATCACATGCTGTTAAAGAAACTATCGTACAAACTAGGGGTGTTCTATCTTAGAATTCCGAGGGCCGCGGTGGCTCAATGGTAAAGCGCTCACCTCTGGTGCTTGGGGTCATCGGTTCGATCCTTGCTCGTGCCATGTGGGTTTTGTGGTGGATAAACACCACGTGCGTGGATTTTCTCCGGGTTCGTCTGCTTCTTCCTACTGTCTCCATTCCTCCAATCATCAACCATTCAGCCTGAAGGCGTTAGGAACGTTAGGAATTAAATTCAAATTAATATTTTAGAATTCAGTCTTTCTGGAACCTAAAAAATTGGCATTCCGATTCCGGAATCCTGATTTCCATTCCAAAATGTGTCGGAATTTCGAACACCCCTAGTACAAACACACGGCGAGAAGCGTAGTCGTGAGGTCCCAGTGCATCTTCTGTAGATGGTATGGGTGAAGCTGCTGTTCTCGCAGCACAAGCCAAACAGATCCATGAGTTGTACCAGTGCCATCTTTAGTTTACAGGCATGAGTACTGAAAATTGGCAACATTGCCCAGACGACTGATTGTGCGGAGATCATGGCGTTAAGTTTAAATTCTGCTAGTACTGCAATGTCTACTTTCTTGACGTAATTCTTCGATTAACACGCTCTTCGCTCGGCTCCATAGTTTAGTAGAGAAGGAACAATTGGAAGTATGTAATATATGCCAAAACCATGAATCAGCATTGCTATCTATAATCAAATTAGTTGTGAAAGACTACCATCGCTTAGCTCTAGCAGTTGTATTTGATCTTAAGATACGTTTTCGGGTACATATCTTGTGTAAAAGTGGTCACTGTGGAGTAATTGAATATAAGTATATGTACATAGCGCTAGAATCTACCACGAGTTAGCGTTTGTTATCTTCTTCCTTCGTTTTAATAATGACAAAGTTTACTAGAATCAGTCACAGAAGTAATCAATTACTTTTACGGTGACGTACCAACGATTGACCAAATACGGAAAATTTCAAGTGCAAACAAGAACTGACGTTTATATTATAAGAGAAAAAATAGTTATATTTCTACGAAAAAAAAGCCTAAGTAGTGCAGAATAAGTCAAAGAAGAGCAGATCTTATTTGTTTTATTTGACAAGACAATAGAAAAATACAGTGCTGAAGATGTATTGCGCCATTAGTTGACTAGTTGTAGTAGGCAATTGTGAACCATGATTGTTCCAGTGTAGATCATTCATACCATTTTCAGTGTAGATTGTTCCTTGAGAAACGATAGAATAAAATAATTATTGTACTGTTCCTCCTAGTAAATATGCACGAATATCTTGTATTAGTTGTAACTCAGTCCTCCTCTGCTCTCTTCCAGATCCACTTTCCACAGTTCACGTGACCCCACTCCCCCAAAATCTGACTGCACAGCGTTTGGGGACTACGCTATTAAACTTTACGGAAGTATCAAACGTACTTTGTTTACTACTATATCCAATATAAACTTCATTATTACCGTTTGTTTCCCTTATTGGTCAACTATTGGAGACTGTTCCATTCCTGGTACGGTCACCCTGTATGTTTTGTATAAGGGGTCCATTGATCTTACAGGTCTTTTATGAGAAATACGAAATAATATAAAACTATTATGAACCGAGCAATGAAATGTTACGTATACTGTACAAGTGAACCTATTTGTAATACTAAAAGTCTCTATCCTACCGTATGAATGTTTCTGTACTTGCATTTTTTATGTACACTGAAAGATTACCATTGGAATCGCCTGGTCAATTATTGGTGCTATTACACTACTACAACTCCTGGTTTAAATTGTGAAGTAGCTTTTCATGTGAACGATTTATTTGAATATGTGCAACTCTG